>JAOWBH010143883.1:0-21844 GCA_028566215.1 Silene coronaria | reverse complement strand
GCTTGTGACGAGCTATTCCCGTCACAAGCAAGTGACCTCTCACAAAAGGGAGAGAGGAGACAAGGTGGGGCACCCCCATCTCCAAATTTACCAGCATGTAATCGTAAATTTCATGGGCCAATTAAACGAACTCAAAGAGAAGCTATTGCTAGCATTTTTTGAAATCCAATTTCCTTAATATTTGTGTTAAAATCAAAGTTAAATAAACAATCGAAAATTACTTATTTACATTACAAATATGAAATGTGTATTCACACACACTTCCCAATACTATTAGACCAACACAAAACATATAAAACCCGAAGACAAAACACAAACAAAAATCACAATATACAAAACCCGTTTTCATATTAACAATTGGACAGTCCAATATCGCCCCCTTCCTTTGCCAAAATCCGATCAATCTCACATAGCAGGTTATAATTAGTCACTGGAGTCGGAGGAGGCGTAGACGGTTCGAATATAAGTACGTATTCATGAACCCGACCCATGCATGCAGAAGGTCGTTTGGTAGAACCAATTCAGATTGGACGCCTTGATCCGTCGAGCTATAAATTGCAATCTCAATGGGGTTTCACATATCACATATGCGTTGGAGTTACTTTCATGTAAAACGGTTTTACGACTACAATGTAAAAAAAAAAACGTATAAAGACGGTTATTGCATTATGAAACAGCAACTTAACTGTTTTAAGCAAACCTCGTGATCTTAGGCACAACAAGTCTACAATACTAACTACAGTCAAAATTGCAGAGTTCAGCAGAAATGCACAAAAGGTGGATTTGAAACCTCAGCAAGAGCAGCAATTGTTTTCAACGTTTGCCGACTCAAAACCATGAAGCCGTTCCTGACGAACTTGTGATTCCACTTTACCTATTCGCTGAGGAGGCCACAGAATGTGTGTCTCTCTACCTTGGGCTAAACCCAGGGGAACCTGCAAAAGAGATGTAAATTTTCCTTACAGATAATCTTAGAAAAAGCTTAGAAAGATCATTCAATACCGATTTTTTTAGTTTGATTAGGGTAATCCTGATTATCTATCAAGATAAATTATATAGGAGTAACTATCGAGATAAACGGCAATCCTGCAATCCTGTTTTGGCAGGCTAATCCATAAAAGCACAAATCTTAGCACGGTACTTCTAGTTGTAGATCTCTCATTTGCATAACATAGTTCTGGTTCACCATTTATATTTATGATGATAAAAGCAGCAACACCACGGACAACGTCAGGATTTGTCCTAGGTTCAAGCATTCAGAGGAATCAGAGCCACAACAATGTAGCACACATTGATTATTAATTTAAAAAAGGGAACATCCAAATTGGTCACAACATAGGCCTTAAATGGCCCAAACATTAATACGAGTAGTTCTAGGAAAATTTTATGACGTATGAAAAAGATAAAGAAATGTTAGGAATGAACAGAATGGCTTAGTGACTATATATCAGGCCTTATATATTACTTCCGAACCATATTAGGCTATAACAACTACACCACCATTAAAGCCTTGGGCCTTTTTCTTGTGAAATTTGAAAGAAGTTTGAAAATTTTCTGCTGTTTGAAAAAGCTTGTTATCAAATTGTAGTTGAGAGATTGACCAGATCATCAAACATAAACAATCTAAACAAAAAGGCCGAGATTAAAACCGCAACAATCATTGATAATTATGATGTTAACTGCTGACACTAAAGTGTACATGTCGCAATAGGCTGAAACAAAAGCAGATTCACTAGAATAAGATACTCCAATGAAAATCATCTTGGCATGCTCAGACACCAATCCGTACACCAGCACATACCCATACACATATCATATGAAGGTTGAATGACAAATGTATGAAGGTACGATCATCACATACATGAACATAATCAAGATTTCAACTTACAAGAGAAATGCAAAAGGGAGGGAAAGATAAAGAAAATACATTTGCTACGCCCTAAAAAATCTAAATGTAAATATCGTTGTTCAAAAACATTTGAAAGCACTAATTCCACAAAATTGAAGAAAAAAGGTTACCAAGCAACTAAGCAAGTTAATGATACCAAATGACAAGCCTCCCTATACGCACATCAGCAAAATGTTGTAGAATTGACACTGTCCTTCTTTTAACCCCTCTAACAGTGTTCAGGGTTGAGTCGGCAGGGTTACGTATTCAGCATCGATTATCATGAGTGGATAGTCATCAGAAGAAGAAATGACCCAACTTGATGCTTGAGCCATGGTTGAGAGTCGTCGGAAAATGTTTACAAAGTAGATATGACCTCATTTCTATGAATGATTGTAAATAGCGCCATCAACACCGTACATAATGGTGCATTCAATTGTAAGACAGACATGCACTGAAACAGTAATCTACTTGGCAATTTTCAAAAACAGGACAGGACGTGCTACTTTGACGTAATCGCAATAAAGATCAGCATACTCATCTTTGAATGGTTCGACAAGCTTCTCAAAAAATTGAGGCTCGTTGAATTTCAGGAAAGTAAAAAAAGCAACATTAATATTCTTGAGCTTGTTGTTAGACACTTTTTGTATCCCCCTCTCCTTCAGACCTTTCCAAACTCTATATCTCAGGATTACTCTCTTCTCCAAGCTTAACGTCAGCACCCAAGATACATTTGCTATCTCAGAAGGCAGGTACCCGGCCTCTTTCATAAAAAGTCCAAACCGCTCCTCAACTTAGATTCCGAGACCGTCAAGGCATATGGATGTTTCCTAGCTAATGTCAAGACATCCTCGTCATTAAATCCATAACTCTTATATATTCTCTTCCTAGCATTCAAACTAGCTTCAGTGTAAGAACACAAAGCACAAATTCCATGAAAGAACATCCCCGACTCACGAGGAATCCCGAGGTTTTCAACCCTATTAAAGATAGGCTCCAACCACTTTGTGCCCGATGATAAACACCTAGATTTCCTCCATACAAATAATTTAATCTGATCATCAGATAAACCATAACTTTGCAACAAAGAAACTACATCAAGAACTCCATTTCTCACACCCGATCCGAGCAACCAAGGCGATTTCTTCACAGCATTAATCAAAACCTCATTATCATCACCAAAAACTGATTTCAAATTCTCAAGTGTAGGAATAATATGATCATTCAAACTTCTCCGACAAAAATTAGGATTTAAACTAATAACATGAGCTAAATCCGACTTAGAAAAACCAAAATCATGTAAAACTTGAATCTTTGGATTTAGGTTATTGTCAACATTACAGGACAAAATTCGGGGTTCCTTTGAAATCAAATGCTTAATCTGGGATTGGGAAAATCCACTAATTTTAAAGAAATTAACAACAGAAATAGGGTTTTCAGTAGATGTAGGGAATCTAACCTTTGAAGAAGTAACAAAAGCTTCTTGTTTAGAAAAACCAAGTGAATTTACCAAATAATCCACCGTAGAATTAGGGATTTCTGAAGCTTTAGATGCAACAGTTGTGTAATATGAAACCCAATTGAAGTTGTGAGCTTTGAAAATGGTTTGAACTCCATTGATGCTCAGTTTCTTCAACATTTTCTGTCAATTTTCTTTTCCTGAAGCGGCTGTAAAATTCAAGGGAGTAATATCTTTGAACAAACGGGCTTACTGGTTCGGTTTAGGGGATTCGAATCGGTCTGGTATCAATTTTACATGACTCGAAGCCCGTTAAAGCTGATCCGATCCGATAAGATTGTCCCGAGACTTGTGCAATGACAACAAATTGTCTTACCCAATTTTGACTTAAACCCGCATTGATCTAACCAAATCCAAACCCGAACTCGAAGTTTTATTGACCTGACTTGACCTGGGGTGACCCGACCCTTGACCATTATTGACCAGATACAAAATAATCTGGAGTCACTCAAAATTACAATTATTAAGTTATAGGTCTTAGTCATCAACACAAAGGGTTCACTGGTTGAAATGCCACGTAATAAATACGAAATAACTAATTTTGTAAGATACACTTGGTCACGTCACATTAGTATGAAGCGTTAATTAAAGTGTTTTTACCATCGACCTAACCCAAAATGACTCATATCCAAAAATGATCTCCCAGAAGTATTACCAAAAAGTATTCGGACACATCGATTAATCATATATACATGAAAATTTATTATTTGATATAATATCATTTAGAATACATCACAAAATAGTAAACACCCCACAATCATATATGTATTTACAAATTCATCTATAAAAATACCGGATAGCTTTAATATTCTAAATTCAGCCTATATATATATTCATACATATATATTTTCAAATCAACTGAAATATTTGCGAGAAAAAATCGAACCGCCAACCTCTCATGGTTTGAGTGAACCGAGTCAAATAACATAATAAAACGCAAAGAAAAGGCACAAAACAAGGATCACAACATACAAGAGTACCATTTTGTTTCTGATAACAAAACCGGGTTTGTTATTAGTAACATTGGCCCGTAAACTGCGCGGCCCTTCTTTTGCCAAAATACGATCAACATCAGCCAGGTTATAGTTAGTCCCGGGAGTCGGAGGAGTCATATACGGTTCGTATGCAGGTACCGGTACGTCTACCGGACTCAAGTCGTCTTCAATTAGCTCCGGGTATGGTAGATGTTCTGTTGAGTTTAAAACTGTTCTTGACCGCCTTGCCTTGACCGTGTTAGCCTGAGAACTAATGTTAGAACCGTCTTGGTTCATTTTTTTTGGACAATGAGACGAAGTGTAACGCAATTCGGTTTTCGGAGTGATCGATAACAAAGATAATTTGTGAGATGAATTATGAAGATAGATACAATGATCATACGCATAGGTTTTTTAAATAGAAAGAAATAGTCAATAAGTGTGGTTGAAATAGTTTTTAGTGTCTCTCTCAAGTGAGAAAAAAATCAAAGTCAAATTATTTGGTCAGAAGAAAGTTGAAGTTTCCAAGACATTACCTAAGAGTTTAAGACTAGGGGTGGCCAAACATTGAGGGCCGGGATGGATCGGGCTTGGCTAGGCGGAAAAGGAACTGGCCGGAGTAGAGGACCGGGTCAACATGGGCCAGGTCGGGTTTAATGGAGGTGGATCCGGAAACAGGTCTGGTTCGAATAAAGGTACGGATTCGTGAGCCGGATCCAAGTCGTCTTTGATTAGCACCGGGTACAGCGGTTTTAGGAGTACAATGTAAAAACACAGGCTTGGACGTCTTTAGATGCATGCAGAAGGTCGTTGTATACTGTATAGAACCAATTCAGATTGGACGTCTTGATCCGTCTAGCTATAAATTGCAATCTCAATGGGGTTTCACTTATCACATATGCGTTTGAATTACTTTCATGTAAAACGGTTTTAGGACTACAATGTAAAAACTAACTACAGTCAAAATTGCCGAGTTCACATTGATGATTGCTCACTACAAAGTATACAATACTAGCTACAGTCAAAATTGCCGAGTTCAGCAGAAAGGCACAAAAGGTGGATTTGAAACCTCAGTAAGAGCACCAATTGTTTTCAACGCTTGCCGACTCAAAACCATGAAGCCGTTCCTGAGGAACTTGTAATTCCACTTTACCTATCCACTGAGGCGGCCACATAATGTGTGTGACTCTACCTTTGGCTAAACCCAGGGGGACCTGCAAAAGAGATGCAAAATTTTAAAAAAATCATTCAATCCTGATGATCTACTGAGATAAACTGCAATCCACTGTATAGGAGTACAATACTATTGAAGGTTCTCACTGCTGGGGTTCGAGGGCTGGGGAGCGCAACTGGTCGTCAAAAAAGGGAAGGAAAAAAAAAACTCTATCCAGAGAACAGATTTATTACATGAGGCTATGAGACTGCCTCAAAAGGAGAATGACACAAAAAATATTGGGTTTGTTTAGTACTCGTATTTACTCCGTAATTATTATTCTGACATCATGATATTTCATAATTAGGAAGAACATATTTAGCAGATAATGTTAAAGTGCTGGTGTCCTATACAACAATCTGTGAAGAAAATAATATCAAAAGAATTATCGCCTTGCCTGCACGTCATGGGTTTTGGGAGGCTAATGCGTAAAGGCACAAATCTTGCTCGGTACTTCGAGTTGTAGACGGTCATTTGCATAATATAGTTACTGCTTCACCATTTATGCCAATGTCCATGTATGTATGGTCAAAAAAACAGCAACTCCATGGACAAATGTCAGGATTTCTACTAGGTTCAAGCATTCAGAGCCACAACAATGTAGCACACATTGATTATTAATTTAAAAAGAGGAACATCTCTAATTGATCATAACATATTCAGCATCGATTATCATGAGTGGACAATCATCAGAAGAAGAAATGATCCAGCTTGATGCTTGAGCCATGATTGACAGTCGTCAGAAAATGTTTAAAAAGTAGACATGACTTCATTTCTATGAATCATTGAAATTAGCCATCAACAGCATACATAATGGTGCATTCAATAGTAAGACAAACACGCACCGAAAGAGTAATCTACTTGGTAATCTTCAAAACAAGACAGGACGTGCTACTTTGACATAATCGCTATAAAGATCAGGACACTCATCTTTGAATGGTTGGACAAACTTCTCAAAAAATCGAGGCTCATTGATTTTCAGGCAAACACCAAAAGCGACATTAACATTCTTGAGCTTCTTGTTAGTCGCTTTTTGTATCCCCCTCTCCTTCATACCTTTCCAAACTCTATATCTCGGGATTACTCTCTTCTCCAAGCTAAAGGTCAGCACGTTAGGTTTAAATGCTATCTCAGAAGGCAGGTACCCGGCCTCTTTCAGGAAAAAGTCCAAACCGTTCCTCAACTTAGATTCCGAGACCAATAAGGCATATGGATTTTTCCTAGCTAATGTCAAGACATCCTCGTCATTAAATCCATAGCTCTTATATATTCTCTTCTTAGCATCCAAAGTAGCTTCATTGATAGAACACAAAACAAGAATTCCATGAAAGAATATCCCTGACCCACGAGGAATCCCGAGGTTTTAAACCCTAATCAAAATAGGCTCCAACGACTTCGTGCCCAATGCCAAATACCTAGTTTTCCTCAATGCAAATAATTTAATCTGATCATCATATAGCCCATAACTTTGCAACAAATAAACTACATCAAAAACTTTGTTTTTCGCAGTCGGTCCAAGCAACCAAGTCGATTTCTTCACAGCATTAATCAAAACCTCATTATCATCACCAAAAACTGATTTCAAATTCTCAAGTGCAGGAATAATATGATCATTCAAACTTCTCCAACAAATATCAGGATTTATACTAATAACATGAGCTAAATCCGACTTAGAAAAACCAAAATCATATAAAGCTTGAATCTTTGGTTTTATGGTTTTATCAACATTAGAAGATAAGATTTCGGGTGACTTTGAAACCAAATGCTTAATCTGGGATTGGGAAAATCCACTAATTTTGAAGAAATCAATAACAGAATCAGGGTTTTCAGTAGATTTGAAGGAACTAACCTTTGAAGAAGTAACAAAAGCTTCGTCTTTGGAGAAACCAAGTGAATTTACCAAATAATCCACCATAGAATTAGGGATTTCTGAAGCTTTTGATGCAACAGTTGTGTAATTTGAAACCCATTTGAAGTTGTGAGCTGAGAAAATGGCTTGAACTCCATTAATGCTCAATTTCTTCAACATTCTCTATCAATTTTCTGTAACCCTAAATTTGATTAAACTGAGTAAGAAATATGTTTGAGCCAACGGGCTTAAACGGGTTAGATTTAGTGGGGATTCGAATCGGTTTGATATTGTCGATCCGGTTATGATAAAAAACCCGAGTTGACCCAATCTAATGAAATCCCAATACGAACTGTGATTGAATCAATGTTGACTCGACCCGAGGTGACCCAACATAAAAACCATCTAACCCGACAATTGACCATTTCGAAATGATCCGAAATGACCTGAAATTACAAATATTAAGTTAAACGAGTATACTAGTAGTATTATTGACATAAAAATTTAGTTGATTAGCGACGAGTATTACTCTGTAATCTGTATTTAGAGCAGACGCCTTTTTAAATTTTAGTTGATAATTCATTCTTTCTACAGAATATAAAAAAATTGTTAGACGGGGATCAAGCTGATTTTTGTGCTGGAGTATAATGGAGAGAACATTATGACCGTATAAATATCCTCAAAATTCTTGTCTGTTAGCTCATCTTTGAAGGCACGAGTTCAAGACTTGATACAAACATCATCTTTTATTTCAAACGTTTCCGCACTCGAATCACATGTTATTCATTTTATGAAGTAGTAGTAGGTTTACCGGAATGCTGCAGAAACTATAGCTTTGGACTCACATTTGTTACCCTTGTCCAAATGCTTTGGACAAGCGATCTGATAAGGCCCGAAATTGTTGACCCAGTTATGACTCAAAATCCAAATTTGACCCAACCTAACGCAATCCCAATACGAACTTTAATTGACCCAATGTTGACTTGACCCGACCCAAAAATCATCTAACACGACGATTGACCATTTCGAAATGATCCGAAGTGATCCAAAATTACATCTATTATTAAGTTAAACGAGTATATTAGTAGTACTAGACTATTATTACCAATTCTTGGCTGATAAATAGCCAATACAAGAGCAAATTAGACATTGTCATTGTGTGTTTGTGATTTGTGAATAAGTCCGTGGTTCTCGAGCAAGCATTCTAAGAACAAACAGGTGACAAGAAAATCCTCTGCATAAAGTGCAATACCCAGTTCTAATTTAAGTAAAACTAAAGGGAAACAAAATTACCAGTAATATCTCGATGAATATTCAATTGTAAGGACAAAAACGCACCCAAACAGTAATCTACTTGCCAATCTTCAAAACAGGACAGGACGTGCTATTTTGACGTAATCGCTGTAAAGATCAGGACACTCATCTTTGAATGGTTGGACAAATTTCTCAAAAAATCGAGGCTCACTCATAGACAGGCAAGAAACAAAGGAGACATTAATATTCTTGAGCTTGTTGTTAGTCACTTTTTGTATCCCCCTTTCCTTCAGACCTTTCCAAACTCTATATCTCGGGATTACTCTCTTCTCCAAGCTTAAGGTCAGCATGAAAGGTACATTTGCTATCTCAGAAGGCAGGTACCCGGCCTCTTTCATGAAAAAGTCTAAACCGTTCCTCAACTTAGTTTCCGAGAGCACTAAGGCATGTGGATTTTTCCTAACTAACGTCGAGACTTCCTCGTCATTAAATCCATAGCTCTTATATATTCTCTTCCTAGCATCCAAAGTAGCTTCAGTGTAAGAAGACAAAACACAAATTCCACGTAAGAACATCCCCGACCCACGAGGAATCCCAAGGTTTTCAACCCTAATCAAGATAGCCTCCAACGACTTTGTACCCAATGTTAAATACCGAGTTCTCCTTTTTGCAAATAATTTAATCTGATCATCAGATAACCCATAACTTTGCAACAAAGCAATTACCTCAAGAACTCCCGTTTTCGCACTCGGTCCGATCAACGCAGTCCATTTCTTCACAGTACTAATCAAAAGCTCATTATCATCACCAAAAACCCATTTCAAATTCTCAAGGGTAGGAATAATATAATCATTCAAATTTCTGTGACAAATATCGGGATATAAACTTATAACATGAGCTAAATCCGACTTAGAAAAACCAAAATCATATAAAGCTTGAATCTTTGGTTTTAGGGTTTTATCAACTTTACAAGATAAGATTCGGGGTGCCTTTGAAACCAAATGCTTAATCTGGGATTGGGAAAATCCACTAATTTTGAAGAAATCAATAACAGAATTAGGGTTTTCAGTAGATTTAAAGTTACTAACCTTTGAAGAAGCAACAAAAGCTTCTTCTTTGGAGAAACCAAGTGAATTTACCAAATAATCCACCATAGAATTAGGGATTTCTGAAGCATTAGATGCAACAGTTGTGTAATATGAAACCCATTTGAAGTTGTGAGCTTTGAAAATGGTTTGAATTCCATTGATGCTCAGTTTCTTCAACATTTTCTGTCAATTTTAATTTCCTGGGCGGCTGTAAATTTAATTCAACGGAGTAGTATGTTTGAAACAACTGACTTAGACGGGTTAGAGTGGAGATTCGAATCGGTTTGATATTGTCGATCCGGTTATGACTAAAAAACCCGAGTTGACCCAACCTAACGCAATCCCAGTACGAACTATAATTGACCTAATGTTGACTCGATCCGAGGTGACCCAACCCAAAAACCATATAACCCGACAATTGACCATTTCGAAATGATCCGAAGTGACCCAAAATTACAAGTATTAAGTTAAACGAGTATCTTAGTAGTATTATTTACATGAAAATAAACGGTTCATTGGTTGCAACGCTCCATAATACATACGGAGGAACTACTTTTATAAGATACTCTCAGACAATTTACTACTATGAAATGTCTCCAACCCAAAATGACTCATTTCAAAAATTGACTAAATAAAAATGACGAAAACCTAAAGTTACCCGAAGTTGAATGAACCTCACAAGTTGACATCCGCAATCGGCCCGACCTAAAACGAAGTGTGTGACAAACCTAAAATAATCCATTCCAAACCCGATACAATTGACATCTATAGATGTACTCTGTGGATAGTTTTTTTCAAATCAATTACGAGTAATTCAAAGAGTAATAGTAGTCCCTTCATTTTCCTACTTTTAAATAGGTTCTGACAAATCGGCATAATGATTGTTACTTTAATATAAAGGATATTTACTTCTTTTTTGGCAACGGTAAATCTAGTTGTACTACGAGCTCGTGGCGTCTCTAGTCAGGTTATTCGCAACCTTATTAAGATTACGTGTGATGAAATCCTCAATCCCCAAATATACTAAAAGATTAAATCTCTTTAAAATTATCCCTCCAAAATGTACAATCTAAATAAGGAAACCATATTATTAGTCATACAATTTAATTAAAAAATCATTATAATTAATTATTATTAGCTTTAAAAGTTAAATGTAAAACACTACACACTTATTATTATGAGTAGTAGTTTTGTGGGAAAAAAATGATTAAAAAAATTGATAAAGAAAATTATAAAATGATGTTATTCTGATTAGTTTCATGTTATTAAAAAAACACTAAAATACAAATCTCATAATATTAACCAACTCTTTTAATTAGTTTAATTTTTTCGGTTTTAGTCTTTTATTTTTTAATTCAAAATAGAAGTATGAAAAATGTGAAACATTGATAAAAAAAAATGTACTAATTAAAAAAAAAAATCTATAATACGATGAAAATACAGGGGCAGGAGAGCAGTATCATTAAGAACTCGTTTGGTTTGGTTTGGTTTGGTTTGGTTTGGTGAAGTTGTCACCTCGACCTCTAAATGAAGGATGTTGATAACCCATCTAAGGAGATTCCTTATGCCAATGGCTTTAGCCTGAATAGAAGACTCCACCCGCGAGCCAATGGCAGCCGTGTTAAAGCAAGATCCATTTGTCCCGTAAACCAGCCACCCATAAGAAGCCTTAAGAGAGTGCCTAAAAAGATGGCTAAGGGATTCCATTGACAGAGGATTAAACTCAGCTCCAACGGAGAACGAATCAGTATTTTCCTTTTCCAAACCTGAGGGCTCGGAAGTTGCCAAAGTTTTTTTGCAAAAACTTTTGTACTCGTCCGACTAATATCTTTAGCAGTACCGAATCTATCTAGGTGAACACCAAGGGAAATAGCAAAACCAGTTTTGACAGCAGACAGCCATATCACGATCTGATGACGAGCAAATTGGTGTTGCATAGATTTTATTTGCCCACTCCGGCTCAAAAAGTTCCTGGACAATATCATAATTCCAAGAGAGCGATGGAAGTATAAGGTAAGGTCTTTAATTGGCAAGCCAAGCATAGAACATGGTGGTTCAAAGCCAAAACCAGTAACTCTTGACGGCACCCGACCATTAATTCAATTAGAGCTACAAAGAATCGTCCACCACACACTTACCATTTAGGTTAATGATATGAAGTTTTTTAACTTCAGCCAACTCAGGAAGAATATCCTTATTTCCAGGCTCCACTGACACCGACTCCTCCAAAGTGCAGCGAGCCTCATGTAACCTATGCAAACTTCTAAGAGCAACAACTTTACGAAAGAGGGCCTTGGCATGTCGAGGATAGTAATTCAGCACCATTGAACATAGAATTAATAGCACAAGCAGCTAAATTTAAACTCAGAGAAATTGCTAGGCTTAAAAAAGAGTTTAAATCAAGATCGGACACATCCTTCAGAATATCACTCAACAGGCGACATGCTTTGTTATAGCAGGCACTCGCCTCAGCAAACAGATCTTGTCTAAAAAGATCATTACCCAAGTCTTTCAAGGCATGGATTTTAGAAAGGGGAGAAGCATCTAAATGAGAAAAACAAGATTCAAGCTATCATCATCCTCTGACCCCACACAACCATGGAAATAACTAAAAAACTCAAGAAATTCGGCACACTATGATTCATGAGGTAGTTGAACAAGTTAAAAGAAAAGGTAAGAAAAAACAGCAATTTAACTACAGCAACAGGGAAAACATAACAAACACACAGCAAAGCAGTATTATTAATATCCAACAAAATGTAAAAACAAGATAACCAGCCAACACTCAGAGAACTCAGAGAAATCAAATTTGATACAAAGAAACCTTATCACCAGATTAGGATTGACAAAAGAAGGTCGGGAAAGCGAGGTAACAGCCGACCACCACCATGACAAAGCCTGGCCAGTCAACCATCGAAACGATTATTAAAAAAAGGTCGAAATAGGGAAGCAGGGTGCTGCTCGCCGGCGACCTAAGACAGCTAGTTAGGCCGCCGACGAGAAACAAAGATAAAGATGGCGGTGGTGTTCAACTTTAGGGAGTTAGGGTCCTGGGAAATCAATTTGGGGGATTTTCTCAATAATCACAATAATTCTTAATAGGATGTCCCTAGTGTGAGTATAGGTTTAACTGTCAGCCATTTTGTAACTAGCAATCTAGCATTTCTTCAATCATTTATAATTATGATGCTAACATCGATCTCGCAGTTAGCTGAAACAAAAATAGATTCACTAGAATAAGATACTCTAATGAAGGATTATTTTGGCATGCTCAGATTGCAAACCCTAAACAAGCACATACCCATAACACATATCATACGAAGATATGATCATCAAGATTTCAACTTCCAAGAAAAAAATAAAAGCGAAAGATAAAGGAAATACATTTGTTACGCTTAAAAATTAAAATAAGTAAATGTAAATATCGGTTCAACAACATTTAGCTTTCAATGCATATTCAACATTTGATAGCACTAATTTTCAGAAAATTGAACAAAAAAGGTTACCAAGCAAGTTAGTGATACCAAATGACAAGCCTCCGTTTACGCACATCAGTAAAATGTTGTAGCATTGACACTGGCCTTCTTTTGACAGTCATCAGAAGAAGAAATGACCCAGCTTGATGCTTGAGCCATGGTTGACAGTCATCGGGACATGTTTAAAAAGTAGATATGACTTCGTTTTTATGAATCATTGTAATTAGCACCATCAACACATACATAATGGTGCATTTAATTGCAAGACAAACACCCACAGAAACAGTAATCTACTTGGCAATCTTCTGAACAGGACGTGCTACTTTGACGTAATCGCTATAAAGATCAGGACACTTTCTTTGAATGGTTGGACAAAGTTCTCAAAAAATCGAGGTTCACAGATAGTGAGGCAAGAAACAAGAGGGACATTAATATTCTTGCGCTTGTTAGTCACTTTTTGTATCCCCCTCTCCTTCAGACCTTTCCAAATTCTATATCTCGGGATTATTCTCTTCTCCAAGCTTAAGGTCAGCATAAAAGGTGCATTTGCTATCTCAGAAGGCAGGTTCCCGGCCTCTTTCATGAAAAAGTCAAAACCGTTCCTCAACTTAGTTTCCGAGAGCTCTAAGGCATGTGGATTTCCGAGAGCACTAAGGCAGGTACCCAACTTATCTTGAAACACTAGCAAATCAACTAAGATAGAAAACGTCAAATATGACATAATGCTCTACAAAAGTCATATTAATATACACTTAGTATTAACCATGTATATAGAAATAACAACATAGCAACAATGGAAAAGTTTCGTATAGGTACAATTACTGGACCATATTAAACCTCGAGCTATAAAAAATCATCTTGACATGGTAGTTAAAGAAGCATAATAATCGGAACAAAAATGAAATCAATGTCCACAGATAATGAAATCAATGGACTAGGCCTAATGGCAGACTTCAGTAACAGCACAAACTCAAATTCGGACAAAAATACGGATAGAAGACGACTTACATCCGGTACTGTGACCTACAGGAAGATCTATAGACCACCTCAACCGAAACCTCTAAGAAGCACAAAAACAAGGTTGTCTTCTCGAAAGGGCGTCTCAAGATCGCTTCTACTAGTAGCAAATAGTGGAGATGACTTGGATTTATCGGCCCAATGGCAAAATGCTCTACAACAAACAGGACGACGACTTCGACATCATCGATTATGCTTTCACCACCCACAATCAAAGGAGGTAAAAAAGAAGAGCATGAGCCCCACATAAAAGAAGAACTAAAATCAATGAAATGGTGTGAAAGCAAGCTTTCAGAGCCATACTTCTCAAGGAAGAGAAATTTAACAGATCTAGAAGACGAAAAAAGAGACTGATTGATCCTGCCATAGAAGGAAGGACGAGCACAAATTTTATTAAAGCTAATGAAGAAATTTGAAAAGGGATAAGAGCAGAAGACAAACAAGTATTTCTGTAACCAGCTACAAGAAGCTTAGATCAGAGAATAATGCAGCAACAGCAAAATTTACAGGGTGATGGCAACAGTGTTGCATCCAAGCCAAGCCAGACGAGGGCCTTTCCTTAAGATCTCGACTACTATCAAGGGGGGCCCCTTTCATCACTGCAAAGGCATGCAGCCCTGATGGTATTGTCCACCGCGGACTCCGTAACCTCCGTAACCTCGTCGACATTTGTACACCTCCATCCATCACAGCAAAGAACAAATGTAATTTTTGAAACACGTAAAACCATGATGAAAGTCAGTTACCTACTTACCTCACCCAACAATCAAAATATCGTATATGAAGTTATAACAATCATGTATTTATTAGGAAACGCTAGCTATCAAATATTCAAATTTGTGACATGCTACGTCTAATGTAGGCGATACCACTAAATACTATACATTCCACAGTGTCCTATACAAACATCAATAAGACGTATTGATCATCAAAAGTAATCAGGAAACATTACTCTATTTTAAAGTAATTCGTAGGCGTGACCTACCAAAACGCAATCACAATGGAAACAATCACCCGCTAACTAATTCTTGACTCATAAATACAGCCTATTTAAAACGCTATCACAATAAGACGTATTGATCATCAAAAGGAATCAGGAAACATTACTCTATCTTAAAGTAGTTCGAGACTTGTTACAAACATCGTCTTTTATTTAAAACGCTTCCGCACTCGAATCACATGTTCTTATACATTATGAAGTAGTAGTAAGGTTCGATGGAATGCTGCAGAAAATATAGCTTTGGAGTTTGGAATCACATTTATTACGCTTAAAAATTAAAATACGTAAATGTAAGTTCAACAACATTTAGCTTTCAATGCATATTCATCATTTGATAGCACTAAATTCCACAAAATTGAACAAGAAAGGTTACCAAGCAAGATAATGACATCAAATGACAAGCCTCTGTATACGCACATCGGTAAAATGTTGTAGCATTGACACTAGCCTTCTTTTCCCCCTCTGGAGTCAGCAGGGTACATTGAACTGTAAGACAAACACACACCGAAACAGTAATCTACTTGGCAATCTTCAAAACATGACAGGACGTGCTACTTTAACGTAATCGCTATAAAGATCAGGACACTTATCTTTGAATGGTTGGACAAATTTCTCAAAAAATTGAGGCTCACTGATACGCAGGCAAGAAGCAAAAGCAATGTTAATATTCTTGAGCTTCTTGTTAGTCACTTTTTGTATCCCCCTCTCCTTCAGACCTTTCCAAACTCTATATCTTGGGATTACTCTCGTCTCCAAGCTTAAGTTCAGCATGCTAGACATAAATGATATCTCAGAAGGCAGGTACCCAGCCTCTTTCATGAAAAAGTCCAAACAATTCCTCAACTTAGATTCCGAGACCAATAAGGCATATGGATTTTTCCTAGCTAATGTCAAGAAATCCTCGTCAGTAAATCGATACCTCTTATATATTCTCTTTTTAGCATCCAAAGTAGCTTTATTGATAGAGCACAAAGCACAAATTCCATGGACGAACATCCCTGACCCACGAGGAATCCCGAGGTTTTCAACCCTAATCAAGATAGGCTCCAACGATTTCGTGCCCAATGCTAAATACCTAGTTTTCCTCAATGCAAATAATTTAATCTGATCATCAGATAGCCCATAACTTTTCAACAAAGAAACTACATCAAAAACTACATTTTTCACACCCGATCCGAGCAACCATGCCGATTCTTCACAACATTAATCAAAAAATCATTATCATCACCAAATACTGATTTCAAAACCTCAAGCGTGGGAATAATATAATCATTCAAACTTCTCCGACAAATTTGAGGATTTAAACAAATAAAATGAGCTAAATCCGACTTAGAGAATCCCAAATCATATAAAGCTTGAATCTTTGGTTTTAGGGTTTTATCAACATCAAAAGATAAGATTTGGGGTGCCCTTGAAACCAAATGCTTAATCTGGGATTGGGAAAATCCATAAAATTTGAAGAAATCAATAACAGAATTAGGGTTTTCAGTAGATTTGAAGGAACTAACCTTTGAAGAAGTAACAAAAGCTTCATGTTTGGAAAAACCAAGTGAAGTTACCAAAAACTCCGAAGCTTGAGGTGCCTCTCTATTCAACTCACCTAGGCGAGTATATCCTATGTCAAACTTCTTGTTTTTAATCGAAATATTGGAGATTGTAATGCTGATATTATTATTGTTAATTGTGTGCTTGTACAATGTTACATCCTAAATATTTATACTAAATATACAATGCAAATATGGAAGCAAATAAGGAGCTAATCAATTACAACAGCTATTAAGTAAATATGGCAAAGAGAATATTTGCCTAATATGCAGATCAATTGTGCCGTTGACTATGAACTAGCCGTTGGCTATGGAGCTTTGTGGAATGAGCTTGTATTACCCCCCCTCAAGTTGGTGCGTGTAAGCTAGAAACGCCCAACTTGGAAAGCAACTCGTCGAATGATGACCGACCAAGCGCTTTAGTTAAAATATCTGCTAGTTGAGTCTTGGTATGGACATAACTCGGCTGAATTGTGCCGTTGACAATCTCATCCCGGACAAAGTGACAATCCATCTCAATATGTTTAGTACGTTCATGAAAGACGGGATTGCGAGCGATGTAAAGAGCAGATTGGCTATCACATAGGAGGCTTATAGGTTTGTCGTGTGGGATGCCCAAGAAATGTAGTAGACCTTTAAGCCATTTTAATTCACAAACCGTATAAGCCATAGCGCGATATTCGGCCTCGGCGGAGGAACGTGATACAGTGGTCTGTTTTTTCGTTTTCCATGAAATAGGAGCGCTGCCGAGAAACATAATATAGGCTGATAGGGACCGTCGGCTTGTCGGACAACTTGCATAGTCGGCATCGCAATAAGCGAGTAATCGAAGATCATTGTTCGAGGGAAGGAGGAGACCTTGGCCCGGATTATTTTTTAGATAACGGACTACCTGGATTGTTGCTTGCTAATGGTCGGCCCTCGGAGCATGCATGAATTGAGCAAGGATGTGGACGGAGTAAGTGAGTTACGGTCGGGTAATCGTTAGGTAGACGAGACGGCCTACCAAACGTCGATAGGGCTGCGGATCCTCAAGTAAGGGCGATTCTGAAGTAGCCAAATGATGATTGGGTTCCATCGGAATAGAGTGAGGTTTGGACCCGAGGAGGCCCGCTTCGGTAAGAATGTCAAGAGCGTATTTGCGTTGTGAAATAAACAGACCGTTGTTGTTACGGGCGATTTTGAGACCCAAAAGATATTTTAAAGTGCCGAGGTCTTTCATATGAAAACAACCACTGAGATAAGCTTTGAACTTTTCGATCGTAGTAGGATTGTCGCCACAAATAACGAGATCGTCCACATAAATAAGTACATGTACCTCGGCTTCTGACGTGGTGAGGGAAAATAACGAATGATCGTAGGGACATTGCTTAAAACCATAAGATTGTAGAGCGGTCGCGAGTTTGGCATACCAACATCTAGGAGCCTGCCGTAGGCCATAAAAGGGATTTTCGAAGGCGACAAACCCGTCCATCGGTATTAGTATTGAAACCAGGAGGCGGTTTCGTGTAAACCTCTTCGTGAAGATCACCGTGAAGAAAAGCGTTGTGGACGTCCATTTGTTGAATGACCCATTTCTTTGCCGCTGCGACAGTGAGAAGAGTTCGAACTGTGACCATTTTTATAGTAGGTGCAAATGTTTCTTGGAAATCAACACCTTCAATCTGACGATTACCCATGACAACGAGTCGTGCTTTATAACGTTCAATTGTACCATCGGCATTATATTTGATTTTATAAACCCATTTGGAGCCTATGGCCTTTTTGTGAGATGGTAGATGTTCAAGCGTCCATGTATTATTTCTTTCGAGCGCATCGATTTCGTTTTTCATGGCCTCGCGCCAATGAGGTACCTGCATAGCTTCGTTAAAAGAACTTGGCTCGTGATTGTCGGTCACGGCCGCTAAGAAAGTTTTATGATTAGTGGAGAATTTCGTATAATCAACAAAATGTGAAATCGGATATTTAGTACCTGAAGATGATGATGGTGCTGCGAGGCAATGTGTCGAGGGGTTAAGGGGTGGACGAATAAAACCTTTGAGACGAGAGTTCGGTATTTTGACTCGATGGCCCTTGCCCATATTAGATGGATGAGGGTCGGTTGTAGCGAGGGTGTCATTATGGGGTGTAGGACTGATAGGAGGCGTTGGGTCAGGTGTCGAGGTCGTGGTGGCGGAGGGAGGGTCGCTGGCGGTAGTCGAACGTTGGCTAGGTGTAGACGGTGGGTCAGTAGGTGTCGAGAGGAGTAAAGTGTCGATAGAGGTCAGGGTGTCATTTTGAAAGACATCATCAGGGGTGTCATGAATATTAAGAGTTTTGTATGGGAAGTCGTGTTCGATAAAGACTACATCCCGAGAGGAGAAAAAAATGCCTGTGTCTAGGTCGTATACCCGCCATCCCTTTTTACCAAATGGGTATCCTAAAAAAATGCATTTGCGCCCACGAGGAGCAAATTTGTCACGAGGACGGTTGATGTTATTGGCATAGCAAAGGCACCCAAATGTTCGAATATGGTTCATAGGGGGTGGTCTATGAAAAAGTAGCTCGTAAGGGGTTTTACCGTTATGGAGGAGAGACGGGGTTCGATTAATAAGATACACCGCGGCGAGGATGGATTCTCCCCAAAAAAAAATAGGTAATCCGGCTTGGAATAAAAGGGCGCGAGCGACATTTAAAATGTGACGATGTTTACGTTCCACACGACCATTTTGTTGAGGAGTATCAACATTAGATGTTTGAAAAAGAATGCCATTTTCGTTAAAGAAATTTTCGAAAGAGGTAAATTCGGTACCATTATCGCTACGAAAAACTTTTATCTTCTTATTAAATTGGCGCTCAATAAGAGCAAAGAAATTTAATAGAGTTTTACAAGTATCACTTTTCCAACGTAGTAAATAAACCCATGTGGAACGAGAAAAATCATCGACTATAGTTAAAAAATATTGTGACCCACAAGAAGCGTTTTCGGAGTATGGACCCCATATATCACAGTGTATTAAATCAAAAATACCGTCCGCAATATTTGAACTTAATAAAAATGGTGCACGAGTCTGTTTAGCAAGTAGACAAATATCACAATGTTTACTATGGAAAGAGGAAGCAATACGGTTCAATTTATTCAAACAAGGAAGAAAACGGAAAATATTGGAAGAAGGGTGCCCCAACCTCCGATGCCAAAGTTCGACCGTGTCAATGGTGTGCGTAGTGTAAGCATGGGCCTCGTCAATCCGAACACCTTTTAAAAAATATAACCCCTCGCGTTGTTCACCCGCACCAATCACCATCTTCGAGGTACGGTCCTGTATTAAACATAGTTTATGGAAAAATTGAATAGTTAATGACGAATCAAGTAATAAGCTCGAAACGGAAATCAAATTGCAATTTAAGGTTTCAACATATAAAACATCTCGCAAGATAAGTCGTGAGGAAAGTCGGATGTCACCACTTCGCGTGGCGACAGTTAAGTCTCCATTGGGTAATCCAACAGACAAAGGGGTAATTATTTTCATATTTGTAAAATGTGAAAGACAACCAGACATATGATTTGAGGCACCGGTGTCGATAATCCAAGAAGAAGATGAAAATTTACCGCTTAGTCGATCAGTGGGTTCATTCTTACGGTTTTTCCACAGCTGAGTCAGCTCCTCGAGTTCCCTCGGGTTGAGATCATTAAGATTGATCTTGTCAAAGTTATTTAAAGGAGGACGAGAAGAAGAGGAGCCATTACCAGAAGAAAGCTCATGGCCAGCGACCATATTGGCACGGGGAAACGCAACAGAGGCCGCGTTTCTGGTTCGTTCATATTGAGCGCGACCGCGTTCGTCGGGAACGAAAACGGCCTTACTCATATCAGTAGCATCAGGAGGAAGAATAATACGATCCCTAGGACGGTCGCCCCACCATTCGGGGAATTTTCCTGTAACTCTGTAGTAAGTTTTAAAGTAATGACCGGGTCGTTCACAAGCGATACAGAAAGGGCGATTGCTATTAGGCTGACGGTTATTGTTAGACTGATTAGTGGACTAATTATTATATTGGTTATTATTCCGATCAGACCTATTTTCGTGATTACCCCCTCCTGTGTGTTTACTCCTGTGATTAGCACGAGCAACAAAAGCCACAGTATCGGGACGGGGTTCAGCAATAGTCGGGTTAAGTGTGCGGACTCCTTCTACTTGAAGGAGATGATTGTAAATAAAATCAAGACCAGGAAGCGGGTTAGTACCAAGAATTTGGGAACGAGCGGTATCAAAACGCTCATCAAGGCCTATCAAGAAATCGCGTACCCGTTTTTTTTCGCGACGGGCATTGATTTTGCTTACCCAGTCACACGGGCAAGTTTGGCAAGAGCAAGATGGCTGGGCGTCAAGTTCCAAGATTTCGTCCCATAGGGTTGTAATGCGTCCAAAGTATGCCATAATCGACTCGGTTGGTCCTTGTCGACATGCCATGAGCTCCACCTGAAGCTGATAAACACGAGTATCATTATTTTGACAATATCGATTTTTAATATCGGTCCATACCTGCTTTGCTTCGGGGCGATATGCAATTAATTTTCGAAGACTGGGTTCGATCGAATTAAAAATCCACGCGGTCACCAATGCGTTGGTGGATCGCCATGACTCAAAATTATTAGCCGTGCTGGCTGGTTTGATGACAGTGCCATCAATGTAACCGAGTTTTCCTTTGGCGAGAAGTGCAAGGTGAAAGGCACGAGACCATTCATCATAGTTGCTGCCATTGAAAGCTGTTTGAGTAATATTGCTCCCCGGGTTTTCCACATGAACAAGAGAATAAGTTTGGGATTTCGTCGAATCGATTAATGAATTTGTATCTTGGTTCGTCATAGTTTTTTCGAGTTTTCGAGAAGAGAAGTTAGAGTCGGAGGCAGGGGAATTTTTTTTTCGTCAAACAAGGAGAATACCCTGCTCTGATACCATAATCGAAATATTGGAGATTGTAATGCTGATATTATTATTGTTAATTGTGTGCTTGTACAATGTTACATCCTAAATATTTATA
>JAOWBH010143873.1:0-12972 GCA_028566215.1 Silene coronaria | reverse complement strand
ATACAGATTGTATACTATGTAATTTAGCATAAATTAAAAAAAAAAAAACTCTATAAGTCGTGCAATAAATGCACGGGATCTAACCTAGTGATGAATCGTATTGATAACACATACGAGTAATATAATTCATCACTTTATACGTAAAATGTTGTTCTCAACTCATGTTCGGGTCGGATCAATTAGAATTTCGGGTGACATTGGGTGTTACAGTTCGGATCAATTTTATGTATATCTCGAATCTGGTTGGTTTTGCCGGGTCTACTTGGAACCCATGCATATCGACGTATTGTCTAATATGGCCACTAGTTATATTAGCTAATAAGACTAATCTTTCTACAACTCTCAACTCTCTTATATAACCCGTCTTATATCATAAGCTTGCACAAAAGGAAAGAAGCCCAAAGATATAACATTTAATTTCATTTATATTTTAGATTTATTTTTACAACTTGACAGTTTATGATGAGAAATTAACACATTTTAATATACAAGTTATCAATATAAAATTTTAGGTTATCAAAATAATTTTTTTTTTTTACAAATCCCCAATAAACTAAAAGAAAAAGAATCCTCAAATATTTTCCCGCCTAAGTTTATTTATCTGTAATGGGCTTTGCTTTTATCCTCTTAATTACATACCTTAGCTGGGCCCAAGTGTTAAGCCTAATAATCAAGTTTGTATTAAATTATTGGATAATAGCTTAATATCCATAATTAGAGGATAAGTTATGCTAGAGAAATGTTCTGTAACATGAAAGGTTCTGAAAAATTAGAAAATACATGTGTCTTAAATAGGTAAAAAGATCACTCTTAAGAAAGGCAAAAAAAGAGTTATTTAACAAATATGAGTAACGAGTAATAGCTTTTTACAAAGGTCGCCCATATGGTCATATTGCTATTACATATTACCGATTAGTCTCATTTAAGATGAATATATCCGTTTTAAGAGTAAAACGGGTTAAATATTACCCACGTAGATAAAACAAGCTTTTTTCTAATATCTAGATATTTTACTTTTGTCTTACCTATAGTTTTGACCCGTCATCTTAAGCTCCGTCTTAAACAAGATTTTGTGATATTACATACTCCGTATCAATGAAGAAGCATCCTCTAGATAATATCACAAACATGAATGTTTTATTTTGTTAACTAGCTAAAACTTAAGTTTTCTCTAACCGTATTAATTAAATTGCAATGAAGATAGTGACCCCTTCTAACTTATTGAGAGGTCTTCTCTTAAGATACCTACTCTATTTCAAGTATATAAGGAAAGCTAAATACTGTATTATTAGTCGAGAAACTTGGCAAAATTGATGTGAATTTTGTTGTAATAGAAGACATTTATTCATAACATCCCCCTTACGGCCTACTACTAAGAGAATAAAAATCCTCTTAGTTTATTTTCTCTTTAAATGATTCTATCTAAATAAAGAAATAAGTAAAACTCTCTTTCATTAAACTGTTATCTTTTCATTAAAATATAATCTTATAATTTAACTTTATTCTTATAATTAAATTCAAAATTATGTGTTTTTCCCCAAAATAAAATAAAATTGATGTTAAATTATAAATTATATAAGTTGGTAAATTTTTCATGAAATTATAAGTTTACATAATAACTTGACACATACTTGCCATGTACTTTGTGACAAAGAAAAAATCATTAAAATAATAGGAGAAAATTTATAAAATGAAATCTTCAATTTTATGGTAAAAAAAATACACTTTTCATAATTGTACTCGATTCTCTTTAATTAGTTTTCCATAATAAATAACCCCTAAAAATTAAAGACTCTATTAATACTGCGCATTGCGCGGGATCTATACTAGTTCTAGATGAAACATTTTTGGCATAACTGAAAACTTTTTGTGAAATCATACTTGGTGCCTGCTGTGGATTCAGTTCGTCAATGATACGGAGTAGTTTGTTCAGAAAATTATTTTAGAGGTTTTTAACTGAAGTTCGAAAAATGCATGTCACCACCAAATGCCTTTTCACTCTTCATTTGACGTTCTCTTCATGGCATTTATACTACTCCACTCTGTTCAGCCATCTGTGCAATTATATGAAACTTTGCAAGTGTCTTGGTTTGCTTGATGCAGATTGTTCATGAGACAATTGGCGTCGGAACCGAGACTGCTGCTGCTCTAAAATCTCAGGTAATCATTTGTAGTTGTTATTTTATGTGTGAATATTGCGTCATTATTTATCAGGTTGTTTTTATCATTGTCTTCCTAGTAAATTTGCAGTAATGATATCAGCTTTGGCGTTGTGCAGACTGATCAAATGAGCCGGATAGTAAACGAGCTGGACTCTATTCACTTCTCGCTCAAGAAGGCTTCCAAGCTTGTTAAGGAAATTGGTCGTCAGGTCAATATACTTGAAACTCTTTCAATTCATTGTTTAATATAGAATGGCTTTTTGCTTCTAACTTTCAGACTTCTACAGGTTGCTACTGATCGGTGTATTATGGCCTTGCTCTTTCTTATAGTAATGGGGGTTATATCCATCATTATTGTCAAGGTACGACTCATACTTCACATTTGCTGTATTTTTCCTCAAGTATCCTCACCATTTTCTTATTTCTATTGCGAGTAGTACAATGTATAAAAAAGTAGTCAAAAAATGAGAAATTGAGATCAAGGGATTCAATCCATAGAGAAAATGTTTAAAGGCGTTCTAAAATCTGAGAAGTAAAAGTCTTGACGAATTCAAAGTATGAGCCACATATGATGCTCAGACTCTTCTTCAGACTAGGGATAGCGTTAGTGTTAGCTATGGATATACGTTTGCTCTTGTGTGGTTCTGTGAGTTTTTCTTTGGATTAGTTGAGTACTTCACCTGGTGTGTTGCTTGTACTTTTGGCATACTTGGCAAGTCCTTTGGCCTGAATAAATGTACTTGTATGAAAAAAAAACTGCTGACTTGGACGACTATGCATTTATTGTTTTCAGCTTGTGCATCCAAACAATAAAGACATCAGAGACATTCCTGGATTAGCGCCACCAGCCCAAACACGGAAATTGCTCTCGTATACAAACTAATTGGAAGTATACCAGCTTCAAAAGATGCTTCACTCCCATTCAAATTTGGAATTGCAGCTGTTATGTTAAATTTATTTATACTTGAAACTTGCAGAAAGGCAACTTCATAGAGTAAATGATTTGGCTGATAAAACACATTTACTGAGTATTAGCTTTCACGACAGCATTTGCGGTCAGTAGAGTTATATTGAGAAGCTGTAATCTTTGTAACTGCTGTATCACACTATATTATATATATTGGATGGCAATGGATGCCATGCCCATTTTTTCGCATGAAAAGATTCACATACGGTGTCACTGGCGTTTACCAACTTAACATTGTATCATATATATCCCGGATTTTGTCAACATTGAACTTTAAAATCTCAGTTTCTATCTTACATGTAATTTGTCGGGTGAGTATTGTTCAGCTTGTAATTCGTAGAATTTGCTCTCCAACGTCAAAAGATGATCTTGCACCAGTGGCCAATTCAGGTTCGGATCTAGTCAATTTCGGCAGTTTGGGCACTTCTGATGCGGGCCGGTGCGGTTAGTATCTACAGGCCTTTAGTATTTTGTCATTTTTTTACGAGTATTTTGTCAGTTTTTTTTACTTATGCAATGTCTAATTAAACATCAAACTATGATGTGCTGTGAAATAATGATTGAACCGCCAAAGGTTATAGCTTTGCTTTCTAATCTTTTACCTGCATCAGAACTCATGTTCTCAACCTTTGCGCTTTTCTCGATGTCCTGTTAATGTTTATTAATGGTGTGTCATAACAAGGGTTCTCTTGTCGTGAGTCTTAGTTTCTGTTTGTGTTTGTACTTTAAGTGCAGCATTTCCTTAGATGAGCATGGCTTCTTTCATATAAATTTCTGAAAATGCCTTCAAACAGGCATACAATTATACAAATATGTTCAAATCATGCTTAATACTACCCCATCCTCTATATTTACCCATTATTTTTACAAGAGTATATGCTACTTTGCCCATTATACACAATTATACAGCTGCATTCTACAACATTTTACACTAGAGCAGACTCTTTAGCCTTCAGACTACTCTTCTTTGTAATGAATCCTACATAAAGGTCCGACCTGGTTAAGTCGCTTGCTGACAATCTCTGGTTTCGTCCACCTTCTGACATACTTTTAACGAACTCTACCAATTGCCGCCAATTCTCACCTTCAAACAACTTTTTGTTCATCCTTAAATATGTAAACGCAGACAATCCGCTTCCAGACTGTGATTTGCTTGTTGCTAAAACTTGTCCAAATGCACTTGCATCATATCTCTCCAAAGCATTTTCTCCTGCGAGTTCTATTCCAGCTGACTGTGTTGCCATTTTTACTTGTTGCACTAGGCTCTCTGGCGAGCAGCTTGCATGCCCTGGTTGCTCACTGTCTTTCATCTCCATGCATGTAAAGTTGAATACTACTCCGTGTTTAGCAAACATTCTCGCTATTGGCAAGTACCCGTCTTGATTTCTTGAATTATTATAACCAGCTGTTAATTCAGCTGCGTGCGATCTGCTGTTGTAATGCCAGTGAATCCCTGCTACTTTACCAGATAGTTTCGCCCCAGTTCCCTTAAATATTCCATTTGCAGCTCCTAGAATGTTGTCACCGTGTTCGATTAGTTTCCCACTGTACCACTGTAGGAAAAACTGTCCATACTCAGTGTTCCATGTTCCGTCTTTCCGGAAGAACCCAGTATCTTCCGGATATTGGTTGTACTGCCCTGAATCATGTGGGCCACCTCTACCCCATTCCTTTTGCCCGTATGCCTCTGCTGCTGCTTGCAGTGATGCATTCATGTACTGTTATTGCAAGAAAATGTGTTAGGGGAGAAAAAAATAATGTTTTTACAGATATGCTAATATTCTCTGTATTTTAGTGTGTAATTAGATTGGTCGGTCAGATGCAATTTTCACTACAAGTTAACGAAAAAAGTATCTGTTTGTTCAACACGGGGTAAGGTTTGTTGGGTACGACCAACCCCCTTACCCCACCATAGGCTGAAACCTTTGAGGCACGACATAACCTAAACAGGTAATGGTAGATTGGTAAGACTTTTGGTTGGTTTTAGATTTTACCTTGTCATAGCACTGGAATTCTCCGATTCCCGGAAATCTCCAAGTCCCATTACTTTCAGGGTAAGATGGGTATCTTAGTTCTCCACATGGGCCCATCCCTACTTGAATTTCCTGCAAAATGTTCGAAAAGCAAGTTGGTTAGGCTAAATGAAGATGTTTTCTGATAATTGTATACCAAAATTGAGTTACTTTTGCTGTTGCATTCCTTATGGTTATGAACTTATGACTTATGAGAAGGTAAAAGTCTAGGTAGCTCTGATTCTTACCACTATAACTCCACCCAAGTGATCTCTGAATCTGTCACGGAAACATCTCATGAAGTCGGAGTAGACTTGAATCGGTGTTCTCCCTCTAAGCACAGGTAGTGAATCACAGCCTAAGCTGATGTACTCTGGATTCCTCCTGCCTGATTTGTCTGTGTAGACAAGGTCCGGGTTCTTGCTCATCTCTTCTAATACCCATGGCGGAAGTGGAATGCTGCAATTAAGAAATTTGATTATAATTAATTTAGTGAGGTATAAGACGGTCTCACACGTAAGAAACTCTCGTATGAGTTTTTGTCTAATTGCATATGTAGTTAGTTACCTGCAGGAGTCTCCGACATTTCCTCCGCACTGGTGGAAAGACATAACTACTTGGAGCTTTAATCCATGCCTTTGCACCATATTTACGAGCTCTGCATAGCCTTCCCAGTTATACTGTAGGGGTCCGTCTTTCTCAACCAAACCCCACCAGACATCAACCATGACTCCTTCAACACCGGCACTTTTCAACGCCATCAGACTGGCATTCATTGCCCGTGGTTTATTTAAACTGCCACCCATTGACACCGTGTCTAATGGCAGCATCACGTACACAGGCACCCTTGTATCATTTACGTGATGAGTTGTCGTCAACTCATGAAACTTCTCCCATTTTTCATTACTACCTTTTTCCAAGACAGCCGGTTTCTCTGGGTTAACCTGTGCTTCCTGCACCAGATTGATTGCACGAGCACCACACGACGGCCTGATTCGTGCTAAACATATAATACTAGGATAATCCTCTGAAGTTCTAAGACTTTTGAGAATTCTAAGGGTACCAAAAGAATTAGATGAACGTATCGTTAACGTCATTTTTTTTTGAAAGGATATGGGAATCGAGAATGAAGAAAGTTTTGTGAAGGATGAAGGTTTGGAATGTGCCTTATTTATAAAGTATAGAAGGCATCTTTGATATAAGGTGGGTCCAAATATGTTAGGACCCATGTTTAGAGGAAGAAACAATCTTAGCCTAGTCACCTTATCATAATTTATTGGATGTGAAAATTTTAGCATCATTTTGCTGACTAGATCATTGCCACAAGTTGTTCTAAGTTTCTGAAATGAGTAAATCTTGTGCTGGTGCATTATTGCCATGAAATTATTTCCTAAATTGCTCTTACTGTCGGTCTTTTTACATTGCGAGTATCCTGTAAGATCATTATACTGTACAACGGCCTTGTAATGCTTGTACTTCTTATCTGTTGAGGTATACAGCGGTCTTACAGGATAATTAGTGATCACATTTAGCTTACTGCAGAATGTAAAAGCATTTTGTTTAACAGTAAGAATTTTCCATACGGCGTATTTTTTTCTTCACAAATTACTGTAACAACGGCCTTGTAATCCTTTTACTGCTGTCAAAATGGTTTGCGAAACTCATATCCTGCTTGAATGGTTCTTAAATTTACCTCATTTCTTTTTTGTTAATGTTTGCATCTTACATTGTTTTTGAAATATGGCCGTAAAATGTGAATTTTTATGATCACATTTTTTCCCCTGCAGAACCGTATGTGATATGGATCAGACATATATCCAATGTCTTCAGCTCCTCCTCATTGATCAGAACCGTATTCAAGTGAGCATGTTTCATTCATTGCTTTGTCGCGGAAGTTTAAAGAGGTACTTTTAAGATCTTATTTAAAATTCCCTCTTTCTGTAATGTTGTTTTCACAGTGGTCCTCTTGTTTTCTGAATATAGAAATCCGTTTCCTATATCGTTGTAAAAGTTCAAAAGTTATAAATGTTCGAAAGTAATGGATGTTGCCAACTTACTGCTCACCGACAGTCGAGAATACGACTTATATTATGTTCCGTTTTTCAATCTTACACACTACATTATCTGCTGATTATATACTAGGGTGACTTTTACCCCACAAAAAGTAGAAAACTTTTGTTCATCTGATGTGTATGTTTCTTTCATCACATGTATATTATGTGGAAGCTAAAACTCAAGGCAAATTAAACCTTTTTATTTTATTTGGCTATGATTTGCTTTGGATAAGAGGAGAACCTTGGACTTCCATTAACGAAAAAGCTTGTGGTTGTGAGCGAGCACTTTTGGCTTTCTGTCTCGACAGAGACGTTTTGTTTGGAGGTTCCAATCGAGTTGCCACCTTGACTGGTGTTGCGTACTTTTCAACAGTGGCGGTGCCCAAATTTTCCCCGTTTACTTGGTCTAGAAATGCACATTGGGCGGAGAATGTTGCTCCCTCCATTCATTTAATTTCCGTACATTTGTTCAAAATATGTGAGTTCAAAAGCGTTCTCACATATTTTAAACAAACGTACGGAAATGAAATGAATAGAAGTAGAACATAACCGTTGAGGGCTAAATATGAAAGGTTCTTTGTTAGCTAAGTAATGTGTTTTCGAGTATCCTACTTCCCCAAAAGGGAAAGGCATTGTTCCGAACCCCTAGTTATCGACTATCAGATGCCTAGCTTAAGCTAACATAGGAGATAGTCCCATCCCTCACAAGAACAGCTGAATAGGAGCTTTATCCCAGTGTCTCAAGGGCTCCTCGCAAATAACAGGTAAGGGTGTCAAATTCATGGAACACAAAGTCTGTTTCCGGATGACCCGGAATTTACCTTTGGAATGATTCCTGAATATGGTTATGAAATTTCCAGCCAAATAATTAGGCCTTGCTGGTTGTTCAACTTCCAAACTTACCAACATTACATAAGTGGAGGATATTAAGCCTTATCTGTTGGCTGACTCATATCCCTCGCGAAAAATTTGAATTTTAAAACCCGTTTCATGTCGTGTTGTGTCGTGTCGTGTCTGTTCTGTTGTGAGGACAATGATGTAACAATAAGGATCTTCCAAAATTTCCATGGACACAAAAGCTGTCAAATTAGACCCCATTATTTACCCTTTTAAGCCTTAGGACCCCATTCTTCTTGTTTTCTACCTTAATTGTTTTATCTGCATCATTGCAAGCTTTTCTATTGATGTTGTCCTTAAAAAACACGAGGCTATTCTCATTTTTTTCACCGTTTTTTTCACCATAATTACCAGAATTTACTGTCTGGTTTCATGCTCTCTGGGGTGAATATCTTTCGAAATTTTTCACTTGGGACACTTGAAGTAATTCCGACTTTGGTGTCTTGAGATTTGGTTAATTCTACTCTGGAGACCGAAATCATTGCCTTAAAACTTTCACCGAGTTAATTTCACTTTGATTTACCGTATTTTAGGAGTAGAGAATGTGAATGGAACGAGGTCACTCATCACCTGAACTCGTTTTTTCACAAGAATAGTAAGTGTATTATACATCAATGCACCGTCACAAGCAAGACGATCTGGCAAAGCAATTAGGCATCCATCCATCATTATCATTTATCACACATTTTTGTATTAACCTTGAGTTGTTTATCTTTGATGATGGATTCAAACACCTAAATTCAGGTATTTTTCATATAACAAACCATGCATGTGTCCATGAATAATTATGTTTTCAATAGACATTTTCTACTTATTTTCGGTGCATTAATGTATATAATACGGAGTACTATTTTTTTTTTATTTTTTTTTGTTAATTACTCCATCGCGTGTTCTCTTAACTTTAGCAACGTTGTTAATCGATTTCAAGACAGTGTGATAACACAATTGTTAAGACACTAGAATCGGACTCGTTTCTAGTTTCTAGTTAAGATGATTCTTTCATAATATATATCTATATTGACATCTGTACAGTGGAGGACTTTAGTTACGTCAAGAGGCTGGAGGGTCTAAACCTCGACCACCTTATCTTTAACTCCTAGATCCGCCACTCATATTATGCATGTACCAACATAAGCATTTTTGCTTATGATCTAAGGAGTTAGGGAGTTAGGATACACTAGCACATGCAAGAGACATTGAGCACAAAAACTGTCTTAACTACAATTGTCCTTAAGGAAGATATAACAACAAAAACATATAGGATGTCAATTTGTTCTTACTCTATTTATTTTGGAGATGAAATGACCATATACAAATCATCCATACCAAATATTTTGGTTGAGGTTGGTTTGGAGCTCATTGCCAGATAATTGTACATTATCATCATAGTTTTGCCTCGAAAATAATCTCGACCATTAACTCGTAAAATAACCCTAATTCTTACTTGATATGTGATGGTCTCACCATAACTTTTAATTTGATCATCAGATAATTTGTTCACTTGTCATTTAATAACAAACCCTACGAAGAGTCTCCTCCCCTGTCGTTGGCCCTTGTGCCAAAATCAAAGGTAAACAAATAGCCGAAATGGAGGGAGTAGGTGATTATTTTCTTATTCCAGTTCGTTCTCGCTCCTTCTCTAGTTTGTTTATACGTTAACATCTTAATGTAAATTGTCTCACGAAACTCTCATAAATTTAAGTTGTACTCTTTTACTACACGGGTTTAAATTCTCCTTTCCTACATTATACCAACCGTACGCCTCATTTGACACCAAAAGAAGTATGAAAAGAGACGTAATCCTCTATAGCTTATTAGACTCCGTAATTTTTATAAGTGAGACGGTTTCTCGAAAAACTAAATAGTCATGGTCTCATGGATAACTAGTGAAGGGTATTGTCACACTCAATTTATATCATAAAGTGTATTATTTTGGCAAGCCACCTATGTTTTGATCAATTTTATTGGAGTGTACCAAGAATATATCTTGATGCATTTTCTCTTCCAGGTGGATCATCATGTGGAATTTAATCATTCAAATAGATAACATTTTTATTTTTATTTGTTTTGTCCAAATTCCACATAATTATAAAATACAATAATTCAAGACATTTGGTATATTATCCTCATAATTTACAATTTTACACTCCACCTATTAAAAGTACTAGGATGTTGCCCGTGCGTTGCACGGATTCTAAAATAATTGACTAAATGTATATTGTGTAGAAACGTATTACCCTTTATTTTTTAAAGAAGATTCTAGGATGATTTTAATGAGCATAATTTGATTAACGACCATTATTTCACCAATACATGATTTTATTAATTAAAGACTAATTAACACTTGGATTACACTTTTTTTTTCCTTTATAGTATAATAGTTTTGAGCGGTTTAATTATAAAACAAAATAAAAATAATAATCCATTTGTATTTTAATTCACTTAACATTTCATGTGTTACATACAATAAGTACACGTCTTCTCATTAATATAGATGTGGATCATTAGGCTTCTTAGATCCTTTTTTATTGGATCTCTCCGCCTCACCTCAACAACATGTTTGATATCATTTGTCATTGTCAATGGTTCTTGGAACGTTTCTAACAATGAGTTTAATTATTTATGCTATATTTTTTCATCATCAAAATATTCTTGTTACTTTTTCTTTTAACCCTCTCATGTCTGCTATATCGGCTCGCTCTCGGTACACTTTAAAAGTTACTCTTAAGATCGATCTTACTCTAAATAATGTTTTTAATCTCACGTTACCCTTCTTTTCTTGTTTCAATCTTTAATGGTTATAGTTTACTCGTTCTCAGCACCCGCGCTATTTATTTGTTCATGTGGCTTGCTTGTTGGGCCTGGGATACAATCCTACATAATGATACCCTCTCCTATTGGTTTTTGCTTATTTCACCTTCTTGTATCATGTGTAATCATCAATCTAAGAAACATCATTCACATTTTAAGGGATTAGACCTGGAAAACGGGTCGGGTTCGGGTCAGGTCAATTTCGAGTCGGGTCATTTCGGGTCTGCTGAATTGTTTTTATGTTGGAAAGTATTAAGAGTGTCACCATCCTTGAAAATCATCTAATAGAACCTCTTTCTAAGTACCATTAGAAACACCAAACCGTTGCTATTGGGATACTTTATGGTGGGATATTTCTCCTACTCTTTTTATCTTATTTATGTATTATTGACTCGATACCCACGTTATTACTCGACAATTTACTTTTCTATTTAGAGTGTCATTTTAACCACAAAAAAGATGTGTATCAAGAAGTACAATTCAATAAAGAAACGTTGAGCCAGTGGACTAATAGGTTTATAGGTTTTCTTCTACTCATATTCGTTGCTCTTTTTCGTCTCTTGCCAAGACTCTTAAACCTCGCCATTTGGCAACCTAAACTATTGGCCCATGCCTCCAAATTCTCCTTAGCACAAAATCAATGTAGTAGCCTCCTTTTGCGCTACTTCGATTTTGGTGAGTGTTGGTTGGGTTGTCCGTGATCATTTAGGGCACTGATTAGAATGATGGACTTTCAAGTGTACCACTTTACCCATTTGGAGCGAATTACGTACTTGCCTTTCAGGTTGGCCTTCTGTCTAATGTAATCGTTTTGCGAGTTGTTTCATTATCAGTTTAGTAAGTCTTTCTTCCGCCAATGTCTAATGATAATTTGTGTGCTTGAGTACCTCAACTATCATTTTTTTATGTAGGAAGCTATTAAGATTCAAGATCATTGTTATCAGAAACCCGATTTGATCTTACGATTTTACGACCCAAAAATGCTTGACCGATCCTGAATCTTATGATTCTATCATGGTTTTAGAATCATACGATTCTATTCATTTGAAAATTTCTAAAGATAGAATCATAATACGATTTTACGATCTTACGATCCGATTTCATATTAAAAATATTAATAAATATTTTTATATAATGACATCGTAAAACCCAAATTTCGTGTAAGTTCTAAAAACATGTTCATACAATGATACTAAAATCGTTAATTAATATTTTAAGGATAAATATTAATAAATAATTTTATATGTCTTTATCAAATAAAAAACTATTTTCATTGAGTTTGTAAGATCTTACTATTCTACAATCCGGTCATACCGATACGATCCTACCTCTCTATTGATCCAAAGTAGAATTCAGATCCTAACAACATTGATTAAGAGGCTCTATGCTTGAAAATTGTTTTTGAGCCCAAATGCGCTAATAGCATCACGAACACTCTTGCTAAGTACTACATGAAAAACCACACTGTTATTATTGTGATACTTTGGTGGGGGCATTGCTCATACTTTTATATCTCATTTATATATTATTCTCCTTATGCCAAGTTATCACTTGGCCGTTTTAGCAAAAAAAAAAAAAAAAAAAAAAAAAAATCAATAAAGAAACATTACGAGAGTAGGCTAATAGGTTAATTGGTTTGGGCAATTCCTGTTTTGGTACCTCAAATATAGGTGTATTTTTGGTTTTGGTATGTAGAGTTTGGTTAGTTGCATTTAGAGTGCCTAAGATATTTAGGATTTATATATAGTACTCTTTCCATTAAAAATAAAGACATCATTTAATTTTTTGACACTATTCATAAATGAGAATTTTTTTTATAATTTTGTGCAATATATAAGAGACAATATAGTCATATGAAAACTTGTTTGATCCGCTTTTATAAGTATAATAAGAATATCAAATTTTTATATTTTATAATATGAAATATATATATATACGTTACAATTTGTGCGTTGACAAACGTGTAAAAGAGAAATGACGTGTTTGAAATGGAATTAGGGAGTATTATTTTGGGAATAAAAATTATTTTTCTTTTTTATAGTATTAATGTGATATATATATATATATAT
>JAOWBH010143862.1:0-13014 GCA_028566215.1 Silene coronaria | reverse complement strand
CTCATACCCACCCTCCCCCCTTGGATTCTAACTCCATTCCTCCCTTATCTAACTTGTGGTGAACCAAACAAGATTAGGCAAGTATGGATTTAGAACCCCATACCACCCTACTATCAAACTACATTCCATTCCATTCCGACTTGTTGAACCAAACGACCCCTTAGTTGAATAACTGCGTTTAAGAAACTTACACAGTTTCATTTTTTTATCTACATTAGCTCTTTTCATGAATTTAGTATTGATCATTAATCAAGTAGTCGTTAACAAGTTATTTACTTTAAATTGCTGTTCTTTTTTCGTGAAAATTGCAGATTCAACCAGCTGCAGTTGGTCCCATGGGCACTCCACAAGGTTATGGCCCTCCGGTATCGCAGGTAAATTACGAGTGTTTTCTTTTTTGTCTTTACGATGATGAAATGACTTTGATTTTGCTGATATAAAATTATAAATACTCTGCAGTTTCGACCTGCAGTACCTGGACATCAAGGGCAGCCGTATTTACATGCGTCTTCTCAGCATTTTCCTCCAGCTGCACCTAATCAACCCATGCACCCTAATCAGCCTATGCAATATTCCCAACCTATGCAGCAGTTACCTCCTAGGCATGGTATGCAACCACAAACTATGCCTATGCAATATGGCCAGCCGAATAGGCCAGCCCCACCCGCTTTTAGCAATCACACATCTGGTGGCATGGGAGTTCCGTTTTCTTCGGGATATACTGTAAGAATTTTTCATTCATTGCTGTTATGCGAGGAGTTTTTAAATGTTTTTAATTATTCAGCAGATTAGACTTAAGATTGGTTTGAACTAACTAAACTTTGTTTCCCAGTATCAAGCAGTATCCCATATGGCTAATCCTGCCACATCCGTTTCTAGCCAGCCGTGGCCATCATCTGGCAGTCAAAATTCTGCACAATTTGCCCCAGTTCCACCAACTGCAGACCAGTCTTCTGTTCCTTCTTCCAATGTCCCTGTAAGATCTCTTTCCCTAACGAAACAAAATTAGTTTTTAAAAAGTTATTTGGATGAGAAATGTATTCTTTTTTTCGGTCAAGCGGGTATGAGTAAATTGTAAAATGAATCGAATTCTCGATTAGATACAAAACTTCTACTATGAAAGACTAGTGAAGGAATGAGGAATAACGTTTCAGGTAGAAAAACTTTAGTTATGTTTCTATCTCAGTATTTCATTGAGGGTTTTGGGCAAGGTGGGGTGGTTGGTTCAAATTCTTATGTATGTATTGCAAGTCTGGCCATGAAGGCATTAACTCAGTTGATATCATTGCTGGATTTTCTCTTGTAATGTGAATATGCTGGCTGAAGCAGTGAGTGTTGTATTAAATCTAAGTCTGAGACATGATTTTGGTATGGTTGTCATCGTCTGTCTCATTTTATCTCAGTGGTCACACTTTGCATGCGGCTGATACCGCATTAAAATGCATTCACGGGAACGTTTAAAACCTTTGTAACTCAGATTTAAATCCATATAATCTGTTTGTATAATTGTTTGATCACCAAACTTTGCATACGGATGTTCATTGTTATAGTCCTCGAGTAAAGTTACCTTCAGTCGAGTGAAATATGTTAATTTGAATTGACATATCTGATAATTAGAATTCTGAAATTAGCTGCTTGCTTGAGATATGTTTTTCGGGCGTAACTATCTTGTGACAAAATAAATCTTTTTAGCCAGAAATGAAGTGACCAAGTGAAATGTCAAGGTAACATTGTTTGTGATTGTCTTATCACTCATACATTCATAATCCTATTTTAAGGTCAAAGGGCCCCTTCTTCCTATCCCATTAAAAGAACTACTTCATGAGTGAATAGGTTTGTGGATAATGGATCATTTAAAAAGAATGGCGGTGTTTGTGAACTTCAAGGCGTATTTTGCGAATGCTAGAGATAAATTTACACAGTTCTGGTTTGGAGTAATGCTCTATGATCATGATTCTTGCTATTCTGATTTCATAACATTTTGTTTCTCCTCGGTTAAATTTCAGGCTATTATTCCTCCTGATTCAAGTCAGCAGTCAGCAACTGATTGGCAAGAACATTCTACTGCTGATGGCAGAAGGTGAGCATCTGTTTTCTAATATTTGGTGTCCATGCACTCTTTTGTTGAACCATCTGCCATTTCTTCTGTATGATGGCAATTTTCCTGTGGCAAGATGCTATTGCCACTTGTATTAGTTAACTGTCATAATTGTTTCATTGGAATGCCAATTTTGTTCTTATATTCCATTCTCATGGCCGATGTTCAGATATTATTACAACAAAAAAACCAAGCAATCAAGCTGGGAAAAGCCTTTGGAGCTGATGACCCCAAAGGAGGTGAAGTCTATGTCTCTGTTCACTTTTTATTTATTGGCCCTATCCGAGGTGTTGAATCATGCATTTTATGTATTGCTGCGCAAATACCTTGAATACCTCTATTTATGCTTGTTGCTAACCATAACAGCTAGAACAAAATTTGTAGGAATACCTGCGTTGTACATAATTGTTTTATTCCGATTATCCTTTTGTTTGCATGTTTCCATTGGTTTGTAGATGTCATGGCAAAAGAGGAGACTACTCTAGATGCTCACCTTGAAGGCAGGTTCACTTTCGCAAGGCAGGCAATGATTTGCTATCTACATTTATTTTCTTAGATAGGGAACCCTTTTTAATTTAGTGCTAATTGTCATGTGGAATATTGTTGTTGCCTGTTGGATTATGTTTTTTGTTTTGAGTCAGCCTATTGGGTATGTTTAAATCTGACAAATGTTTTTTTCATCAGTTTAAAATTGACATTCCCACCAAGCTTTTGGCTTTAGTTTTGATGAACCCGCTTCATATCTAAGTTGACGATTATTCTACCTTATATCCATTTTAAGTAGTTGCCCATAATTGCATATCATTGACTCAGTGCTAGATCATAATCATGCATAGAAAGTATGGTCAAGTGTGGATCTTTGTTTTAAAAGGTGCGAGGCTTGCCAAGATGATGGTGGCCTGTTGCTAAAATGTGCAATCGCCTCATGACTCGGTACATGCGGCGGGCTGTTTTTGCAAACAAACTTGTGTATTTGAAACTAAACATTTTTGCAACAATACCGTTTATTTTGGTTTTCACAGAGTGCTAGCATGTTAAGAAGTGAAAATTAGGGTTAAAGGGGGTATAGGTAAGGGTAGAAATGTAGAGTAAAATAACTAAAACAAACATTGAAATTGCATATTAGTGCACTCTTGGGCCTCATGTACTGCCTTGTTGGTTGTGCATTACTCATCTTAGTTGCTCGTTACACACACATGGTGACTTGAAATGTTTTGTCTTCCCCTTCCACACAGGCTTGCTTATGTTAATTAGTTTGGATGAAGACATAATTTAGTTATGTTCTCAGAATGCAGTTGCGGGGCTTTACACTAAGCAAAAAGAAGTCGGAATGTTTAGAGTGTAGGTTTAACAGAAATAGGGGTAGAAAGGCAGGTCCAGTCCGTATTGATGCAGAGATAGTCTATGGTTCCGTATTTTTTAGGTCTTTAGGATCTATGGATGGAGAATTAGATGGAGATGTGTCTCTTAGAATCAAAGGAAGATGGTTGAAGTGGAAAAGCCCCACAAATTTTTTATGTGATCCGGGTTCACCTTATAGGTTAAAGGGTAAATTTTATCGCACGGAATAGGCATGCACTCTTATATGGTAGTGAGTGTTAGGCAGTAGAACATGGACATATACAAAAGAAGAGAGGCTAGCTAAAATGCGTATGCTTCGTTGGATGTGTGGCCACACAATGAATAATTATGATAGGTTGAGAACGAGGTGGTCCGGACAAAGTAGGTGTTGCGTTGATTGGAGATAAGATGAGGGAAAACTGTATAAGTGGTTCGGCCATGTGTACTGGAGAGCACCAGAGGCACCGGTGAAGAGAATTGTGAGTTGAGGAATGGATAATACTGTTAGGGGAAGGGGACACCGAAACAAACATAGATAAGGGTGACTGAAAGTGATACGAGTATTTTGGAAATTAGTGAGATTATGGCGAGGGAAAGGGTATTGTGGAGAAAGAATTCATGTTGCAGTTTTAGTTTGAGTTATAGATACTTGCTTACTTCCTCCATTGCATTCATTTCTTTACATATTCTTATTTAGGACGTTTCAGTCAATTCTATACATTTCCTTATTAAGTTTTAAGCCTCAAAGTTACTATTGTGCCCCTTGTTTATACCTGTCCACCTCCATTCTTCCTACCACCCAACCATCTAATCTCACCAGTTCACCACTCATCTTCACCACACCCGATGCCGGCCACCACCGCTCCGACCACCACCACCACTACTCTCTGGTACAACCACCATGCCCACCACTACTCCTTTCCATCACGCTCATCGCCACGTTCTTTCGCTCCCAAGACCATGACCACACTAACCACCTTGTTTTTCTCCCATACCACACCCAACCACCACCCCACACCAGAACGCTGTGTACATAAACACGAAGGTAGGTTGGGGGTTCAAAAATCGGGGTACAATGGCTGACGGTGGTGGTAGTGAGGAGTTTAAAGGTGTTGGGGGAGGAAGGTAGATGGTGGAGATGGGTCGGCGGCGGCTCGATTCATGTGTTGTTGGTGGTGGTCAGGTATGGGGGTGCGAAAATTGACAGAGATGGTGGTCAGTGTCGAGGAGTGTCGAGGTGTGACTGGTAAGGTGCGAAAATGGATGGATGTGGCGGTCAATGTCGAGATGTGACTAGTAAAGTGGGTTAGGGTTGCCGGGGACTGTCGATATCAGTATGACGTCACGGTGAGCGTTGGTAGATGTCAATGGAGGGAGTGACAGATTGATTTTGGTAATATGGTTGGGGGTGTCTGGTGGTTTTGGGTAATTTGGTGGTGGTGGCGGCAGGTTGTTTGAATGTGAGAGAGAGAGAGAGAGAGAGGCTGATATGTGTGTGGTGGAGAAAGCTTGTGAGAGGGATTAAGGGTATTTTAGGGTAAAAGAGAAGAATTGAGTATTATAATAGTTTTGCTTAAAAAGTGTGTAATAAGTAAATGTATAGAAATGGTTGGAATGGAGGAGATATTTTTCATCGTTTATTAAAAATTTATTTATTGAATTATTTTTTAAAATGACTTATACCCTTTTTGTTTTACAAATTAATTTTGCCTCTTTAATCTCTGTCGCCACGCTTTTTACTAACAGACTTGTTATGTTTTTCATTTATTTATTATTCTCTTTCTTTGTTTATTCACCTTTAACCTGCGGATTCAAATCTAGACGAATTCGGATGATGATTCATGTTAACCGACCCCAACCTATGTTGGGACTAAGGCTTTGTTGTCTCAGAATGCAGTCCTTTTCAGAAATGGAAATTGTTCGTCACGCTTGTCTGATTAATAATTGCTTAGAGCTCATCTTTTGATTTAACTGTCCTGTCTTAGTTAAATCTTATGCATGGTCTGAAATATTTTGACTTCCAATCTGAAGTGAGACGCCTACATGAGGGTAATAGTTCTGAAAATGTCCTCTTAAGTGACACACTGCTATGACGTTTAGGCTGCTCTCTTATGATTGGTAATCATTATTCTGGTCATTTAATAACCTTGTCTATAGTTGGTGTAATACTCTACATGATTGATCCTCCTCTCTGGAGCTCTCTTTGGGTGGGAGCTTTTTCCTGAGCTGGTGCCTTTTACATGACTGGTGGTAATCATATTGAACTACCTGAAAATTTCGTGGAACTTACTGTAACCACTAATGCTATGACCTTTTCATCTGGGTGTATTTTTGCACTGAAAGAATGAACTCTATTTACGTCCTAATATTCTTAGATTTACGCCAAAAAGTATCCATTTCAATGGGTCTAAATACTCATTATTCTTCGGCCTTGAACTACTGCGGAATAAAGCAAAATACCTCACTAAACTTTCTATGCTTGTATTGTGAAGTAGCTGAGTGTTCATGCTTTTTCCGATGTAATTTTCATTAGTTTATCCGAAAAAGCTCCTCTTTATTTTTTATACCCATGAGATTGTTTCTGATAACTTCTGTTATGATTGGGTTTGTTGTAACTTTTGAGAAGCAAGTGCCTTGTCCAAACAGTTAGACATCAGGTCTTTTGTTCTGCTTCTTCTGAAGGAACGCTAAAGGTTGTAAAAACCAAAAAACTGTTTCTCGTTCTGTTGGTTTTGTGTCCCTTGAATGCCTGACTATCTATCTAGCCACGTTTACATCACACTTTTGTCACTGGTTGTTGGTCAGAAACTAGAGAGAGGCTATGGTTTGGAAACATACTTTGTGTATAGTTAATACCCTCTCTGTTTGTCTTCTGACTTCTGAAGTTTCATTAGTGTTTATGTGGTTTATAGTTTATACTGTAATTTTGGCTGTTATCTACTATCGTCAAGATTAAGAAGTCAGGCAGGTAGGTTTATTTTTTCCCATCTCATTTCTGTTTACACTCACATTTTATTGCTTTTTAATTTTACTTTCCTAGTCTTTTTTATAAATTAAATCCCCGTTCTTTGGTGAGGATCCTCTTGTACTCATTTGTCCGTTACTATGACAAATGTGGACTATTTTTCTTTTCTTCTTTTTTTTTTAGCTCTGGAGTTAATAAATTTCCTTTGTTCCAGAGAGCTGATGCATCGACCGTGTGGAAGGAGTTTACAACCCCAGAGGGGAAGACGTATGTTCCAACATTCCATTTTGGGATCCTTTTATGCCTCATAAGTTCATATGGATGAATATTCTTGTGAATTGTGACCACATCATAGATTGCTGCTTACTCAGTCATGTTTTGCTTGCTAGGTATTATTACAACAAGGTTACTAAGGAATCAAAATGGTCAATACCTGAAGAGTTGAAGGTTTTACTGCTCTCATACAAAAAATTCTCTTTTGTCCATTCAAAAAGGTATTCGTGACTAATTAGACTAATGTGCTCTGCAGTTGGCTCGTGAGCAAGCAGAAATGACCGCTGCCCAGGGAGTACAGCCAGATACAGGTACAAAGTCTCGAACTACTGTTGCTGGGAGCGCGGCCGCTGAGGAGCCACCTGCGGTTTCAGTCAGCTCTAACGGTTCATCTTTACCTGGAGTAATATTGACCCCACCAAGCTCTGCACCTGTTGCTAGTTTGTCTCCTTTGCTTAATGCTGCAACTCCAGATCCCTTTGCTGCAGTTGCAGTTGGCCCGACTGTGGCTGCATTCAATGCTACTTCAGTAACTGTTCCTACCATGTCTACTTCTATTTCTGAAATTGGCATTGTTCCTGCTGTCATGAGTGCCAGCTCCGCAGTGTATGTTTTTTTCTTTTTTCTTTTCTTTTTATTTTTTCTCCTGTAGCTTGTATGCTGGTTGGTGCTCCTACACGGTATTTAAGTTCAGTCATTACGCCATAAATGCGGTAACCATTAAAAACATGATAGCTGGAGTCAGGTAATCGATATGTTATTCCATGCTTTTAGATGCCAGCTCTTATGTATTGTGATTTGTTTACAGGAATGCCTCAGAAGTATCACAACCTCAAGAAATCACAATTTCTACTGATGGACTTTCTGTCCTGGATGATAAGGTATGGATAGGCTTAACGCATTCTCTTGGTTCTGTTAGTGCAATTTTTGTTGCAACATGTAAAAGATAAGCTTGTTTTTATGAACTAGTATTGCCAATTAATATTAATTAATGTAAAAGAAGGAAGGCCTTGGGTGTTTTCTCATACTTGAGTTTGATATGCTGTGGATACAAGGTAAAGAAGAAAGAAACGGTTGATGAGAAAGTTGAAGCGAACGAAAGCCAAGCAGATGACGAACCTCTGGTTTTTGCTACAAAGCAGGTATTTGTGAATCATGAGTTGTTGTACGGTGTAGAATAGTTTTTTGTTTACCCTTAGGCGGGGCTATGTGCCTCTTACATGATTAAAGTTTACTAATGCGTGTTGATCTATCATCTGCATGTCATTTTAGGAAGCAAAAATTGCATTCAAGTCCCTTCTTGAGTCTGCAAATGTTCAGTCTGACTGGACCTGGGATCAGGTAGTCTCATGTTTTTGTTTTTTGTTTTGTAAAATATATGTGTGCTTCGTTATTATGGGCGTGTTTAATGCTGTGAAAATTGCGTCATCAGGCAATGAAGGCAATAGTAAACGATAAGAGATATGGTGCTCTAAAAACATTGGGCGAGCGAAAGCAAGCATTCAATGAGGTAATTTCTCATTGTTTGCATGGTTGTACTTTGTGTGAACATTGATCAAGTTTCTCTGCCCATCCTTGTATTGCCTTTTAGCTAATTTTGTTAAGTTTTGAGCTTCACAAGCTGTATCCATATTCAGTTCTGACAGTATGATATGCTGCAAATTTTTATTAGTATTTGGGGCAACGTAAGAAACATGAGGCAGAGGAACGGCGCATGAGGCAGAAGAAAGCCAAGGAAGAGTTCACAAAAATGTTGGAAGTATGTTGCTACTCTTTCATGTCCCTTTTTCTTTGGTTGTCGCCTGTCGGGGTTGAGGTAATAATTTGGGACTTAATTTTTCCTCTTTTTTTTTTTGTTTTGTCCCAAAGGAATCCACGGAACTTACATCATCCGTGAAATGGAGGTATGTACTCTACAATCTCCAAACTTCCTCTTGCGTTTCTCAAGATGCAACAATTCTGATCGATACGATCACTTTTGTTTACTCCAGATCTTCTGATTAGAGTTTTTTTTTTCCTGTATTCAGTAAAGCTATTACTATTTTTGAAGACGATGAACGGTTTGAAGCTGTTGAAAAGCCCAAAGATCGCCAAGAGCTTTTTGAGAATTACTTGGTGGAACTAGAGAAAAAGGTAAACATTAATGGTATTCAGTGTTTGTCATTTTATATCTGACTAGATTACCAGTTTACCAGCATAAGTTCCATAATTTCGATAAGCAATAACTAAACATTAAGTTAAACTGTCATTGGCATGTTGTTACTGAATTGAGGCCGTCCCCACTTTTACTTCTAACTAATCTTAATTCCCAAACCAGTTAAACTGTAACCAAGACCATATCTATAACTTGTTAGTCGTTAAATTTCTTGGTTTGGAATTTTACATAATTTATGCCTACTAGCAATAGTCTTGCATTTGCTTTGCGCTTTTATGGCCATGAACTTATGATGAGATTTGCCCCTCTGGGTTCAATACAACGACGACAACAATAAGCCTTAATCCCAAAATGAATTAGGGCTGACATGAATCATCCTTTAGAATCGTCCATGGTGCTAGCACACCTCAAAATGCGAAAATATAGAGAAAAAGTGGAAAATAAGTGGGGAGTGAAACATAATACAAAAGACAAGGTAAACTTATAGGTTTTAAAATCAAAGCCCGGATTTCTTTCATAAAAACTTAGAATTTAAATCGAGAATAGATAAAACAATTTTTGAAAATCGAAGTGAAAGTGAATGGTCCAAAATGCCTTAAAATTAAAACAAGTATTATTGTAGAGAAAGTGTTTTGGTAAAAACGTGTAATAAATCCAAAACGAACAAATGAATTTAGAAAAAATAAATAAAAACACTAAATATTTCAGCCCGAGATATCTTATATCGTGCTCTATCACTCTCAACCATGTCTGTTTTGGCCTCCCTCTACCCTTAGCAACCTTTTCTGTTCCCAGTTCTGGAGCCTCCTAACTGGTGCGTCCATAGGTCTCCTCACATGCCCAAAACATCTTAGTCGGTTTTTCATCATCTTGTCCTCTATTGGCACCACTTTCACCTTTTCCCTAATCGCCTCATTTCTTAATCGATCTTTCCTTGTATGGCTGCACTTCCACCTCAACATACGCATATCCGCCACTCATCTTTTGAATGTGACAATGTTTCACGGTCCAACACTCGGAGCCATAAAGTAGGGCAGGCCTCATGGCTGTGCGATAGAATTTTCCCTTTCATCTATGGGGCATATCTTTATCGCATAAAAACCCTAAGCACCCTTCAGTTAGTCCTTTTGGAATTTCATTGTATGCTGAAGAGAATTTTTGAACAGTTATTTATCACCCTTCAGTCAGTCCTTTTGGAATTTTAAAATATATTTGTGTTGCGAACAATTTTTGATGTATATATCCAATGACAGTCTTTGATCTCTGATGATGTTTTATGGTTAAGACACGTTTGACTAATGTCAGGGCAGTCAGAAATCAGAATCTGTTAGTAAGGGTAATATTAAGGGCAGGTCGTCTTTTTAGTGATTTTTTTATTTTGTTTTAGTTTTAGCTTTTAGGATCTACTGACTATTTTGACCAACACCATCAGTATCGTCTCCTTGTTCTAATCATCTACTTCGCTTTTCATTTTTTGTCCAAAAACAATGATCTTCCAAGTATATCTCCTATCGCCTGTTTGCTCAATTTTGTTGATTCCTTTATTAACCTCATTCAGGAAAAGCAGAAGGCCGAAGAAGAGTATAGGCATAATAGAGAAGAATACTGGAAGTTTTTAGAATCTTGCGACTTCATTGATGTGAGCTATCTTAATATCCCTGTTTTATCGGCGTGATTCTTTTCTTGTTCATATCTCAAGTTATGCGATTATTTGATCTTGATCAGGTGAATTGCTTGTGGCGGAAAGTTCAGGATCGCTTGGAAGATGATGAGAGATGCTCACGTCTGGATAAGATTGACCGCTTAGAAATATTTCAGGTTTTTGGCATATCTTATTTGTGCATTTCTGTTTCCGGAACTTGTAATTAAGTTTGTATTTCTGGTAGGATTATATGCGGTTTTTGGAGAAAGAAGAAGAGGAGCAGAAGAAACTCCAGAAGGTTTGTCCTTTCTTTTTGTTCAATATATTTGTATTTTGTTTATGAAGTTTTATTTTTTTCGCTTATGTTACTCCTATATCATAGTTCCTCTATTCCATTGATTTCTTTACGTTTGCCTTTTTGCACAAATATTAGGAGAGCTCAAAACAGGTGGGGTAGGGAAGCATTTGGTAATGAAATGTCTTTGCTACCCCCAATCAAGTTATCACCTACTTCCCAGCTACCACTAAGTGACTAAGGCACCAACTCCTCTCCTTCCTACCACATTCCAAGCCACCATAGCAATGAGCTTGAACCACCGTATTCACCACACAACAATTTGAACCACCATCGGATCCCACTTTCAACCACACCACAACCACCTCTAATCCTTTCCCACGCCATTGCAGCCACTATTTCGTACCCAAAAGACCACCTTAGAGCCGCCATTTCTTGCCCAAAAGAGAATGGAGAGACTCGGTGGTAGAAATAACGGCGGCGGCGGAGGAGAATCAGCCATGCCCATTACACAATAGATTGAAGGAGGCGCCGCGCGTGGTGTTTAGGAGAGAGATGATGATTGTTGGTGTTGTTAATGGTCATCGATTATGAAGGAGACGCCTGGGTAACGCCTGGATTGTCAGACCATCGTCTGATCTGGCGGTGGGGCTAGAGTTCGGCGGTGGAGATCAGTAGTGGGTGGGGCGACAGTGGTGAAAATGGTGAAGTTGAGTTGTGACAGTGGTGGTGCAGTAGTGGGTGGGGCTGTGCTGGTGGTAGGGCTGGAGGTTGGTTTGTGGCAAACTGATAGTGCGGGGGTGGATGGTGGATGAGGTTGGGGTTGGGGGTATCTTAGTCATTTAGAAATGTTATAAGTGACTAAAAATATAAACTTAAACAATGAAATGGAACGGCCCAAAACGGAATACGTAAACAACTCTATGGAACAGAAGAAGTACAAATATTTGGTTATAGTTTTCTCCCTGAAGCGCGAAATGATATTTTCTGATCCGCGTGTAGTCCAGTAAAACGTGTCTGAATAATGATTACATTTGTGCAGGAGCAATTGAGGAGAGCTGAAAGAAAAAACCGAGATCAATTTCGTCAGATGTTGGAAGATGATATTTTGATAGGCGTTATCACTGCAAAAACAAATTGGCGTGACTATTGTGCTAAGGTAATTTTTATTCTTGCTACAGACGGGAGAATGGAATGTTGAGATAGTACTGTGTTATATATTTTAATGTGTTTCAGGTTAAAGAATCTGAGGCTTATCTGGCTGTAGCGCATAACACATCTGGCTCAGCTCCTAAAGATTTGTTCGAGGATCTGGTTGAGGAATTAGAGAACCAGGTATTAGATCTATTACGCTTTGATTATGTCCAATATATACACCTTTTTGTCCGGTACGCAAGTACTTGAAACATTTGCTCTTGTTGATTTACATTTGTTGGGTCATGCAATATAAGTGGGAGAGTGAGCAGTAGGCCATGGAAGACCAAGCCCCAGTTATTAAATTTCCTGGGATAAGAAACATTTTCAATGTTTTGATTTATATTCGTCATGGTGTTCTATATCATACATACGAAGTTACATTCAGTTCCACCTTTTTGTTTAGTTCTTAGGCTACTTGTTTACTAAATGTGTCATGGTGCTCTGTATTATCTTGGCTGCTGTGCTGAGCTGGTAGTTTGACCTCCTAAGTATAGTTACAGCTGATTGACGTGTTGATGTAAAACCATTAGTTGCCTCTTCAGCCCAAATTCTTCATGAGTTTTGCTTTCTCTGCAGTATCATGATGATAAACACCGGGTAAAAGATGCAATGAAAGTATGCAAGGTAACTCTTCTAGTCATATTTCTGTCTGCAGGGATTTTCTATTTTTTATTGTTCACTCATATTCTTTGGCTTTGCAATGTCATGGAATAAAGCAAAATGACCTACTAAATTATACGCGCTTCCTATATTGTGAAATTGGAGTCGCTTGATTCATTTTCATTTTCCTTTATATATGGAAACTGTGCTTTTGTACTATATAGCACATATGTAAGACTGTACGTCAAACCCTCTTATTTTGTCATAGGTAAGAGCATTTGAGTAGGTGGGAAATTTGGGGGGGATTTGGTGGGAGACAACTTGCTTTGTTTGGTTTGCGAATTGGAGTTGGAGGGATTTGAAGGGGAGTGAAAATGGATATCCTCCATTTCGCCTCTCCATGGCAAATTATTTCCTCCTAAAAAAGGAACAATTTGGAGGCAAAACT
>JAOWBH010143851.1:0-13014 GCA_028566215.1 Silene coronaria | reverse complement strand
CCTTTTCACCTCAATAAATTTTGTTTATTTGTTGTTTTCTTTTAATTACAACTGTTTGTTTCTCACTTGTCGTACCACACGATTGTTTTTACTTTAATTTGTTTTTTCGCATCGTAATACATTTTATTTATATTATTGAATAACGTGACTTTATTAAAGTTTACATGGAACACTTTATATAATCCATGTAGTACGATATAAATTTTGCTACGCTATTAAAATATTTGAAGATGTTATAAGAAAAATATATTTTAAAACCATGTTTTCCAAACTCTCTTTATGTATCCAACTAATTAAATTGAGAAGTATATAGCAAAAAGAACGAAGGATAATATTTATAAATAACACAAAAATTAATTAGAGTGGTGTTGTAACACCCCCGATTATCCGACCAAGATAATCGACGGTGTCACCATCTCGATTTTCCGAGGTAGTGATTCCAAAATTCCAACAAAGAACATTTTATTAATACATACATGTTTAGTGAATACAACAACATGAATGAATAAAATACAACTCATCTAATTACAACCACTATCTCATGACTACATAAATATACTCGATTCCGTAGTGTGGTCCCAAATCCCGATCACGTCAAATGTAAAACCTGTAAGACAAACTGCTCCCCATATGATCAGAAATATCATATGGATCAACACAGACCACCCCAGAAATAGGTGACAAACACACAATCCCCAAAACGTCAGTTTCAATAATACAATTAACCGTAATAGACAATAACGTGCTTACGACATGCAACATGAATATGATATGCAATTATGAATGCATCACAAGATCATACTTAAGTCTCCAACACCTCCAACACCACAACCCGGTGACGGTACCGCATCACCACTTACCCCCACTACTCGGACTGTAGTCCGAAAAACAAGTACCAGGACGCTCCCAAGTATGGGCCTGGGCGCTAACCGGACCCCTGCCCGACGTTATGGCTCACCGTAAGTCTCTCCATACTCGAGCCATTAATGTGCACATCCCTATTGGGGTGGGAAGCCCCAATAGGCGACACAAGCGTAAGACGGTCTCCCAACTGCCTTACGTCTCCTCAACAACCATAACACAATCACCACCACAATCCACCTCCAACAACCACAATCATAAATGCAATGCATATTATTACATAAAATCAACATATAAACCGTTTCATGCATCATACATCTCATGTTATCATATGAATCTTCACCATTTGATGTCAAACATCCAATGTCCACATTTATGCCACAAGTCGATTATGCAAATACCATGAGACCAAGTACTCATTTCCCATAACATATATAATGCACCCAATATCCCATTAAATCATCTTTAATGACATAACCAACACTAAACATGTTATATTGCATTTATATCATTCATATGAGGCTACTTATGCATGATCATCAACTATACACACACACACACACACACACACACACACATATATATATATATATATTGAAACCGAGTAGGATTAACCAACCTTTTAGCATACTCCATAAGCAAATCCAAGACAACAAGAATCCGTCTCATAAAACCGTCTCAACTACAATAATCACATAATAACTATTACAGTACATCATATACTATTATACTAACCAAAATCTCTTATTATCGCCCTTTAATTACCCACTAATCTAATTAAAACCACTAATTAACCATTACCATGAAAACCCCCAAAGTTTAGGGTTAGGAAAAATACAAGGAAAATAGATTAGAGAGTAGATCTACACTTACAAGGTGAAATGAAGGAAGAAAAGATGAACCATCTTCAACTTCAAACTTACAAATCTAAGGAATGTGTTTAGGAGAGTTATTAGAGAAGGAGGGGAGGTAGAGAGAGATTTAGGGTTTGAGAAATGAAGTAAAATCTGAAGAAATGATCTTATATACTAAGGCCCAACAACACAAGCCCACACGCGCAAAACAAGTCTGAAACGCTGAGTCACTCGGTCGAGTGCTCGAGGCACTCGCCGAGTGCCACCCTCACTCGGTCGAGTAACTCACCGAGTAACATGAGTTACTCGACCGAGTGGAAAATCCCAAAAATTCTGCCCGAACGTTACTCGGTCAAGGCACTCGGTCGAGTGTAGGGCTACTCGGTCGAGTGCTCTGTCTTACTCGGTCGAGTGCACGACAAAGAAAATGTGGGGTATTACAGTCTTCCCTCCTTAAAAATGAACTTCGTCCTCGAAGTTCACAACCGACTCTCTAACATGTCTCTCTAAGTCTCAACTACACCCAACGGAAGGTCTCTACAACAACTACCACTAACTCCACGGACAAGGTTAACCTTTTACGCGACTCATACTACCGTACAACCCTTATACTTCCTATCGAGTTCCATGATATCAATGCTACTAATTCAATAACTCCACATTGACTGCCAAATATGACAATTGTCATCGCGTTCTAACCTATTATCCTCATTATGCGTTTCACAATACTAACGTCATTTTCTAAACAAGAATGTCTACCGATCGAAATGTTACATTCTACCCCCCTTAGAAATGAGCTTCGTCCTCGAAGTTTGATAACACTTACTTGTAATAATGCAATCACATGAATTTTCCTCTACTATAAGGTTCTATTCACTCGTTCATTCCAATTACGTAATATCGCGGGTGCCCCAAATAAGAAATACTGTGAATGTCACCAATACATTCAATGATGTCGACACCCCAAAAATATATCTTCTATTCTAAAATCAAGTTCCATCATGTCACATGTTGAATTATACCTCAATATCAATGTAAATCAACGACACATACTACCAAAGTCCACCCACTACTGAATATTTAGTTACTCTAACATTATATAATCCCACTGATAACCGGTTATCATTCTAATATTAACACTGATAGCTATAATGATTACTAGGTCTCAGTAATCCCTCATACAATCCAAGGCTTACGCTGAAATTCTTAACGTGGTTCACTCATTCTCGACGCTCTACTCCCACTATTCTAACAAAAGGCTATGACCACACGTCCCCTTAGCTCAAGTAATACATATTCCGCTCACTACTTGCCGCTACCGGTCTATGAATGACTCAACTAAATCAAGTTCACGAGTGCTCCAACAACTAGGCCTTATTAACAATAATTTATGAAAATATATCGATATAATTACAATAGTTAAAATTCTCATCCATGACGTATACTCTACTCTTTTACTCATACGAGGAAACTCACGGAAGGCATACAATGGTGCCGAAACTCAATATGTATCAAGCCACATGATAAGAATAGAATGAACATAATATATCAAAATGAATCATTTTACAACTATTATGTCTCCTCCACCCTAACCGGTGACGGTATCGCAATACCATCACCAAAACTGCACCATAGCATGAAGCACAAAAGCCACATCTATATCCATCGCACATAATACAATCTCATGAATACGGTTTCAACAAAACATGATCCACAAGGAACGTCAAAATCATAACTCAATTAAACAATTGATAACTAGATCACATTGTACAACATGGATATCTCTCATAACAATTAGAAGACAACTTCATAAAACAACGTCCACACTACTACTCCTACGGTCGGAGTCTTATACAACTATCGTCATGCATCATAGGTACATACTCAAATTAGACGGTTATAATACAAGTGTTCCACGTATTTTAAACAACGTAATTGAACTCGTATGCTTTACATGACTCATTCTCTATCCCGCACTTGCGAAAATTAAACATGATAGTAATAAATCCGCAACCATAGACCCTACTTATTATAGCTAAACTCATCCACATTACAACTATATAGCATGATTCCGTAACAAAAGCTCGTCCACACCCTTGTAACAATTTCTTCAAAATGTCAAGTTCCTATTTTCACAACCCACTTTCAATTGACAAGTTTGTTTCTCCACACTCTCCCAAAAACCGAAGTCGGTGAACTAACATAACCATCGTTTACCACGTTACGCCCATAGAGCCCTCCTTAAGTATCGTAGAATATATCTAACATTCAATCCTACATTATCTCAATCACGACTCTAAAACTTCTGAGCAAAACATCGTCTCGGTATTTTCCAAATTTTCATTTGAACTTCTACTACACAAGTCATGCTAACAACAACCACAAGATGTCATATATTTATATTAATTCCTCATCTCACATCAAAATAGATCGACTCATTAACATTCCTTACACGGGTTACTAAGTTTAGCGGTATTTAGTCTAAATTATTACGGTTAAACTATAATCCAATTAACTAATTATGTCATAGAATTCCGGGACTCAACACAAAACTATATACTATTGTAAACGTAATTGCTCCCAATAGTTCCACCACAACACACTACTAGAACCTTTATTCTATATCTTTCAAGGTCTATTCTAATACTATTGATTACTTAAGAATCGCCCCCACTCAACGAAATTGGTCATCTCGTATTCCAATATACTATTCCCAAAACCTATTTAACATATTATTTCAATCCTAGATAACCCTTAGCTCACATACTGTTAGGGTACTCTTTTATTTTGTTACCTCCTAATTCACTACCACTTACCATAATTTCAAACTATACCCTCTAACAATTATTGACAGCTCAAGTTATTACTTCTACCTAATTCTTGGATACCCTACTTACTTCCTCACTATTCAAAAATCAACATGCAAATTAAAATGGTTAACCAAAATCCCAAGTCATGCCTAGGATGGTCGCCCTCACACGCTATTCAATCTCATTCACTATCCATAATTTCTAATAATCGATAATCGCTCGACCTTAACCACATATCACTCACTTTCCATAAGTCATCTCATAAAGTCAACTCGCTCATCTCAATTCTACTCAAGACTTTGTATAAGCTAAAATCTTTTCCTAATGCTTTCAAATCTCAAACTTGATAACTATATAAAATTTCACATTCCAAATCTTTCATGCATAACAACTACATTACCATTTAATCAATCCCTATTTGATCATTAACGAATCATTCTAAGTTTAAACTCATATCACTCTCATTCATCACCTAACTTTTCTTTCTTCCCGATATTATACACTTACTGATACGGCTCAATCTTCTATCTACGAAGAGAATAATAAAAAAAAATTAAAAAACTTTTCCCTCCAAATTGCCCCAACTTATAATATGGAAACATATTATATTTTAATTCTTCAAATTCGTTTAATAAATAATAACTTATGCGTCATTACACTTTGAAACATATTGTTTTCAATAAATTTCATACCAATGATAAACTATACGATAACCATAAACTGTTACAATTAACTTCATGATGGAAACAAGTTCATTAAAGGAATTTGTGAATACTTATAAAATGAATTCATTAGGTTGAGGTAAATGTAGAGATTTTTATAAATACACCTATTTCATGAAATTACTCCATTCGCTTGATAAATTTTGGAAATTAAAACGAGTTTAAATATGAAATTTTAAATCTCAAATAAGTAAACTGAAATAATAAAGTCTACATATATTAGACTAGTTCTACATCAAATAGATAACTTACATCAACTTCAATAAAACACATGTCTCACATTCCTAACTCTCAAGTTCCAACTCTCACTCATTATCCTATTACCGATCATTCTCTAAACTCCTTTGTTATAATGGGCTTATCTTATATGCATACCATATCTATAACCATACTCCATTACGAGCTCATTCTTACACAATTCATACAAATCACATGGTAGTACCTCTATATATTATGGAATCCGCTCAAGTCATGGCTTAAGACCAATATATAAGCAAACTACATACTAATAAGCAAAGATAATATAAAAACATATCCCCTCGACTCAAAACCGGCAATCATAGCTGCCTAGCAGAAACACTCGGTTGAGTAGAGAGACATACTCGAGCGAGTAGACACCACTCGGTCGAGTACTCCGAGTACTCGACCGAGTACTCGACCGAGTGCCTCACCATCAGGACCTCCCCAGATCCGGAAATCTACCCCACTCGGTCGAATGCCAGGGACCACTCGGTCGAGTGCCCCTTTACTCGGCCGAGTCCCTAGCCTCACTCGAGTAAGACTCAAAATTAAGCACAAGTAGTCCGACACCACCAAAACTCATAAGTAGCCCTATTTCGCATGTTTCTGGTCATATAATTACAAGGAAATCATATAACTACAACACGTAAATAAGCTCATAAACGTATCTATCACATTAATAATATTCTTTATTGAGTGTTTTGATAGACTACCACATTATTATATAAACTCATAAATCATGGTTCACATAAACTTATCTATCCATGCATACTCGCTACAATTGTTTGCAACAAAATAAACATTTCAATTATATTCATCATATAAAACATATTTAAACACCATATAAAACAAATTCATACACAATACATTATTTCACATCACTTTATCACATTGTCATGCTCTTCATTGTCAATTAACACCACATGAGTACAATTTAACAAGGCTATCATCCCATCATGTTTCAAGACTCAACAACCATCTTTACGACGTACTATATTTTCATGTATCAAACATTTCATGCAAAACTCTACATGTTAATATATATCACATCATAAATGACTCATCATGTAAAGGATCCAATAACTCATCAAGGCATGTATAAAATCACATCCAAAACACATAGTGTTACCCAATGTCACCCCGTTATTTACCGGTCAAGACAATGAAGTCTAGATTTGGATTGAGGGCGCCTACCCACCCCAAAGCTATTCTCCTATTGTACTTATACCGGGTTCATTTTATTAGACACGCCTAACTTCAATTTTGTTCATTGGTTTAGGTTACAAAATCGTCGCTCTGATACCACTTTGTAACACCCTCGATTATTCGGCCAAGATAATCGAAGGTATTACCGTCTCGGTTGCCCGAGTAAGTGATTCCAAAACTCCAATAAAGAACATTTTATTAATTGGTTTAGTGAATACAACAACATGAATGAATACAAATACAACTCAACTATTCAATAACTTCTATCTCATATCTATACTCAACTCCAAAACCATAGCGCGGCGCAACAATCTCGAAGCGTCAAATGCAAAACTTTTAAACCAAACTGCTTCCCATATGATCGAAAATATTATATGGATCGACACAGGCCACCCCGGAAACAGGTGACAAACACACAATCCACAAAACGTCAGTTTCAATAATACGATTAGCATGAACTACGCTAACATGATTAATGAATGCAACATGACTGCGATATGCAACAAGGAGATGCGATACAAACCATACATAATATCCAACACCTCCAACTCCAAAGTGAGGGACATGCCCACGACATCCACAACCTGGTGGTAGCACCGCAGCACCACCCACCTCCACTACCCGAACCGCAGTCCGAAACAAGTACCGGGACGCACCCTAGTACGGGCCCGGGCGCTAACCGGAACCCTGCCCGACTCTACGGCACACCGTAGGTCTCTCCAAACTCAAGTCATTAATGTGCACATCCTTATTGGGGTGGGAAGCCCCAATAGGCGACCTAAGCGTAAGACGGACTCCCAACCGCCTTATGTCTCCTCAACAACCATATATCACAATAACCATCCACCTCCAACCTCCCGTCACAAACACAACAACACAATATGCAACATAATATGCCAATTATCAAATACTCAATAACATGCTACCATCCGATTATGTCAATATCATGAGACTAATAAATAACCATTCCCATAAACATGTTATAATGCAACCCAATTTCACAAACATCCATTTAATGATACAATTGCCACTAATCATGTTATAATGCAATCACCCAAATCATGTGAGACTAATAATGAAATAATATTAATATATTAAATGTCAACATTATTGAAACCGAGTAGGATTAACCTACCTTTTTGCAATTTCGTCACATAAGCAAGCAAACGTATATAAATGCGCTCCTCCATAAAATCGGAACCTAATTACGATAATTAAATGTAATTAGTAACTAATCTAATTAAACTAAATACGTAATCAATTGATTAAATAAAAACCCGTCTCAAGCTATTCAAATCCCGGCTCGCTCTCAACCATATACATTAATTTAATTAAATATAATTACAATTCAAATCCCGTCTCAACCCATTATATGATATTTAAAACCCGTCTCACTCACCCATATTCCCTTCTAACCACGGCCGCCACCACCTACCACTAGTGGCTGCCAACGTGGGCCACCACCGCCACCAACAACCCCGTCACACTCACCCTCACGCGACACACACACACACATAAAACACCACCAAAACAGCCGCCAATCGCACCACCACTGCCCCCACCAGTTCACGACCACCACCTAGGACCCACACACTACCACACGACCACTACCTACCACGACAACCACCTCAAACACCAGCTACAACAATTCGGCACACACACATAAAACAACCCGTATGCCCTCCTAAACCACCACTTTTCTACCCTTTACCGCCACCTAAACAGCCACCACGGACCACCACTTAACTCTCCCATCCACCCTCAACAAGTACCACCCAAAACCTTTCCAAGTGGGCCATTAGCGGAAGGTTAAAACTCAGCCTAAAGACGGTCGCAAAATAACAACAAAACACCTAGATCTACTCGGTCAAACCACGTTTAGGGCGGTCAACGTTGGTCCAAGGGTTGTCAATGGCGGGTTAAGGTCGAGGTGGGTGTACGGTATAATTTAAATAATATATAAATAGTATAAGACGGTATTACCTTACGGTCTCGAGACGGAGGGACAAAATTTCCTTCTTCTAATCTTCCTCTTCTCTCTTTTTCTCTCTTTTGAATTGTGTGGTGGAAATGAAAATGAGGTGGGATGGGGTAGTATGGTAGGCAAAAGTATATAAGGGTAGTTAGTATGGTAGGTGGAAGTATTATACGTATCTCGTATATTATTGTTATTCCGTCTCATAATGTATTTGTGAAATATAATATATTATTATTTATATAATTATAAAATACCGAGTATTACACCTCTACAAGCTACCAAACTCATGCGGTTATCTTACGGAGTGGTGTTGAGCTTGAAAACCCTTACAAAGATTTGGAGGTGGAAGTTGATCCTAAGAGGAAGAGGGTGGTAATGAATGAAGGGAAGGAGAGCACTCCCATGACTCTTTCGGCAAGGTTGAGTGACCCGAAGAAAGGTAAGACTACATGTGATTCAACAACTAAGGAGGTTCCCTTAACAAACAATGATGAGGGCTTTGTGAAGAATATATACCTTATGAAGAAGCTAGTGAAAAAGTTTTCTTTCAACCTCCCACCAAGGTAACAAGTAACTCATCATCTCCGAAGGTATCCTCTAACTCCCAACTCATTTCTAATATCCCCTACCCCACGAGAGCTATTCGGTCAAGGGAGAATTTCAAATATGCAAAGTTTTTTGAAGTGTTAGACAAACTTGAGGTGACTCTTCCCTTTTCCGAAGTGATATTGAACATGTCAACATATTCCAAGTTTTTAAAAGATATTTTGTCAAAGAAGAGGACTATAGGGTCCCAAGAAACGGTGGCACTAACCGAAGCATGCAGTGCTTTGATTTTAAACAAGATGCCACTGAAACTTGGTGACCCCAGTAGTTTCTCCATTCCTTGTGTTGTTGGTAATGTCCCGATATCTAGGGTTCTTTGTGACCTAGGGGCGAGTGTGAGTGTGCTTCCATTAAGAAGGTTAGAATGCATGACTTTCTTTCAACTAACATGACCCTTCAATTAGCGGATAGGTCCGTCAAGCGCCCCTTGGGAATGCTAGAGGGCATACCCGTCAAGGTAGGGAAGTACTAAATTCTTGCCGATTTCGTCGTCTTAGACATTTCGGAGGATAGCCATACCCTTATTATCCTAGGTAGGCTCTTTTTAGCTACCGGAGGAGTTATGATTGATCTTACAAATGGTAAGCTATCCTTTCGAATTGAAGACAACGTGGTCGAGTTTAATCATACTCATCTTGTGAAAGGTCCGTCTTTAGACCAAGTTTGTACCATGGAATCATTGATGAAGTTGTAGAAGAAGTGACAAGAGAAAGCAAAAGGAAGGAGGAAGTATACCAAATTGCCATCCAAGACGACGATATGGATGATGCAATTGAAATTGATGAAGAACTCATGGATAAGGTAGATGGCTTACTCCCTCCAAAGGTACAACTCAAAACCCTTCCTCCTTCAGTTGAATATGCATTCTTAAGAGAGGGTGAGACTTATCCCGTGATAGTCATTGTTAGGCTTGATGATGTTCAAAAACAAAAAGTTTTAAAAGTTTTAAAAACCTATAAATGTGCCTTGGGCTATAGTATTGATGATATCAAGGAATTAAGTCCTAATCTTTGCATGCACCGAATTGTTCTTGAAGAAGGAAGTCGGCCCACCGTTGAGGGCCAAAGGCAATTGAACCCCAAGATGGGGGAGATAGTTAAGAATGAGGTCCTTAAATTATTATAAGCGGAGATTATTTACCCAATTTCAGATAGTAGATGGATAAGTCCCGTCCATGTGTTCCCCAAGAAAGGTGGGGTGACCATGGTTGAACAAGAGGACGGAACTTGCATATCTACTAGACCTACAACTGGGTAGAGGATGTGTATAGACTATCGCAAGTTGAATGCATCTACCCTTAAGGACCCTTCCCAATCCCCTTCATAGACCAAATGCTTGAGAGACTCGCCAGGCATGCATACTATTGCTTCCTTGACGGGTACTCGGGATTTTTCCAAGTCCCGATTCACCCAGATGACCAAGAAAAGACTACCTTCAAGTGTCCTTTTGGAGTCTTTGCATATAGAAGAATGTCCTTTGGGCTATGTAATGCAACCGGTACTTTTCAACGATGTATGATGGCAATATTTGCCGATTTCTTGAAAAAAGCATGGAGGTCTTCATGGACGACTTTAGTGTCCATAGAGACTCCTTTGATCAGGGTCTTGTCAATTTATCAAATGTTTTAAGGAGGTGTGAGGAGCACAACTTGGTCCTCAATTGGGAAAAATGCACTTTTATGGTTGAGGAGGGAGTTGTGCTTGGTCACATTATGTCCAAGAGAGGGATTGAAGTCGACCAAGCTAAGGTCGCGGTGATTGATAACTTGTCATTCCGCACAAATGTGAAGGGAGTGAGGAGTTTCTTGGGTCACGCCTGCTTTTATAGGCGATTATAAAGGATGTTTCAAAAATTTCAAAGCCGTTGACTTACCCCCTTCTCAATGATGCCCCATTCGTGTTTAATGACGTTTGTATTGAAGCTTTTTAGAAATTGAAGCAAGCACTAGTGTTGGCACCGATTATAAGGGCTCTGGATTAGGGCTTACCATTTGAGGTCATGTGCGATGCATCAGATTATGCGGTGGGTGCCGTATTGGGTCAAGTGGTAGATAAAAAGCATCATGTTATCTACTACTCAAGCAAAACCTTGGATCAAGACCAAAGCCACTACTCAACCACCGAAAAGGAGATGTTGGCAATTGTGCATGCTATGGAGAAATTTCGACCTTAACCTATAGGGTCCAAGGTCATTGTCTATACCGATCATGCGGCCATCCACCAATTAATGATCAAGAAGGATGTCAAGCCCAAGTTAATTCGATGGCTATTGTTACTTCAATAGTTTGACATAGAGATAAGAGATAAGGCGAGATCCGAAAACGTTGTGGCGGGCCACCTATCTAGATTGACCATTGAAGATCATGGAGTTGTTGATGAAAGCGGACCAATTGATGAATGGCTTATGGAAGATAGTCTAATGGAAGTCAATGCTAGATTTCCTTGGTATGCGGATTTAGCCAACTACTTGGTGAATGGCTTCATTCCGGAAGAGTTTGGAGCTAGGGGAAGAAGGAAGATTAACAATGAAGCTAGAAGATATTTTTGGAACGATCCTCATTTATTCCGGAAATGCGGAAATGGCATGTTCTGAAGATGTGTATCGCGTGAAGATGGAATGGAGATTGTTAACCGGTTTCATTATTCGGCATATGGAGGTCATTTGGCTACATCATGAACGATTGCTAAGGTCCTTCAAGGAGGCTTCTTTTGGCCCTCTATATTCAAAGATATACATCATTTTGTCAAAACTTGCAATGCATGTCAACCAACCGGAAACATTGAAAGGAGGAATGAGATGCCTCTTCATAACATTCTTGAAATAGAGCTCTTTGATTTTTGGGGGATAGATTTCATGGGACCATTTCCAAACTCGAGCGACAATGAATACATCTTATTAGCCGGGGACTACGTGTACAAATGGATTAAGGTCGTTGAATCCCCAACAAACAACTTAAAAGTGGTCATCAAGCTCTTTAAGAATACAATCTTTCCAAGATTTGGAGCACCAAGAGTGGTCATAAGTGATGGAGGTTCCCATTTTTGCAAGAGCATTTAAGGCCTTATTGGAATCATATGGAGTGCGACACAAGGTTGTCCTTGCCTATCATCCACAAACTAATGGGCAAGTGAAAGTATCTAACCGCCAAAATAAGCCAATCCTTGAGAAAGTGGCCAACAAAAGTCGAAAAGATTGGTCCCAAAAACTTTCGGAAGTTTTATGAGCCTTGCAAACGGCAAACAAGACTCCTATAGGGACTACACCATACAGCTTGTTTATGGAAAAGCGTGCCATTTACCGTTGGAGCTAGAATACAAAGCTTGGCGGGCCCTTAAGGAAATGAACATCGACATCAACATGGCCGGTGAGAAGGGATTCTTTCAAATGAGCGCACTTGAAGAATTGAAGCTTGACGCCTACGAAAGCTCAAAGATTTACAAGGATCAAACTAAAAGATGGCATGCTGCCACAATCAAAGAAAAGAAGATAAGTGTGGGAGATTTAGTTCTCCTTTTCAACTCAAACGCGAAGGTGTTCCCGGAAAAGCTCCGATCAAGGTGGTCGGGACCATTCAATGTGCTTGACATCTCCCCATAGGGAGCCTACGAACTTTGGAGGGAACAAGGTGGGATCTTTAAGGTTAATGGCCAACGAGTAAAACGATACTACCAAGGAGATGAGATCGGGACGGTTGAGTGCTATACCTTGGGGAACCACTCCCCGAGGAGGAATTGGTT
>JAOWBH010143840.1:0-13014 GCA_028566215.1 Silene coronaria | reverse complement strand
CTATCCTAAATCACTTAAACTAATTAAACAATTAGTTAACTAAACAACAATAACATATTATAAGGCTACTATCCTAGGGTCAATTACTATTATATGGCTACCATCCTAAATCAAAACAACTAATTAAACAATTACTCATTAATCTATCCTAAATTAAACCAACTAATTAAACAAAATTAATTTAAAAGAGATTAAATTTACCTAATGAACACACAAAGAGAAATGAGAAAGAGGAAGGAGTAGTGGCGGCAGCGTGGAGGTGACGGGGACCCACGACAGTCAGAGGAGGCGCACGGCTGAGCCTGATGGCCGAAAAAAAAATTAAGACAAAAGATAAGAGGAGAAGAAAGGTAGGAGAGAGTAAGGAATTGAAATATATTGACTTACCTAGGACAATGACGACGGTGGCAAGGGCGGCATGACGGCGGGGGTGGTCGGATTGACGGAGGGTGGTAGTGGTGGTGCTGGTGGTGTCGGGTTTGGGGTTATGGTTAGGGAAAATAAATTGATTTAGGGGTAAATGTATGAATGAGAGGGAGGGGTCGCGTGTTTCTGAATTATGCGAAAATATCATACTGACAGAATCTCCGTCAGTAATCCGTCAGTAAGGTTTCCGTGACACGGGTTCCTGACGGAAATCCCGTCAGTAATGTGTGAGTACTGACGGAAATTTCGTCAGACGCCCAGTCAACATGGGTTCATTTTGGGCAAGTGTAAAGCGAAACATCTGACGGAGAATCCGTCAGTACTCTCTTTTACTGACGGAATTTCCGTCAGGATTTTGATGTTACTGACGGAATTTCTGTCAGTACCTTTAGCGTCATTGACTTAGTCAACACGCCAAATAGTACTGACGGGTATTCCGTCAGTACTGCACATTACTGACGGAATTTCCGTCAGAAATAATATTCCGTCAGAAATCCGTCAGTTTCCCGTGTTATTTAACTGAATTTTTTTTCCGTCAGGATTGGCCGTCAGTTTCCCGCGTTATCGTAATAGTGCTTTAGCCCTTACAATTAAGGATTGAAGGGAAGAAGAGATAGTACCCATTAAGGCACCGAGAATCAGACCGTCCTGCTTGAGCCAAGTCAAGTAGGCGGGGTTGGGTTTTTCATTTTTCTCAGAGTCAAGGACGGTGGCAGGTGGTGGAGACTCGGATCCATCCAGGAAACTGAGTAAAGTGAACCCGAAAAGTATATTCGTTAACTGAAAGTGCCACGAGGAATAGTTAAGTGGTGTCAACTTAACGACATGGCTTAGGTTGAGAGCAGTTAAGGGTTTTGCGGTTTCATGCGGGTTGGAAATCAGGGTCTCTTGCACAGTGTTTGTCATGGTGGAATGGGGATGAGGCAAGGGTGGGTTGGTGCGTTTGCAGGTGAAGCGTTTTGGTCGGAGGTTGTTTATTGCAGATCGTTGGTGGCTCTTGGATACCATATAAGACAAGGTTAGTGAATATGATTGATAATATTTACTGTTGAATGGGGTACATATTTATATGATTACAATGCTAAGGACAGCAAGAATAATTGATATAATTACAATGATACACTAATATAAACTTCCTATATTTGCAATATGAACATGATTAATTTCCCTTGATTGTAGGAGGTGATTGATAGGATAATTGTTGATTTGCTTGGCTGGCAATGTTGGTGAGATTTTGCTGATTTGTATTGATATGGTTAATATAAGTATGGCATGGTGCTTGACGTAAAAAAGTTATTGTACTGAAATGAACCCGAGAAGAGCTCAAAAAACAAAAATAAAACTGAATGACCTAGCATGTCATGTAATTCGGCCTTCAGTTAGGCAGTCGAACAACAATGTCATTACTTTGGTACTTCAAGGAACTACGGGGCAAGGAGGTCAGAACCAAACGTCAATCCGTATCCAAAATAAAACTACGGAATAAGAAGGGTGACATAATTTTGATTCGCCTAGTAAAATTCTCAATCTGTAACAAACTTCTCAACCGAATAACTGAATTTCCCACCAAATTCTATTAGTAATAAACTACACTGAGCTTTAACTAACTTGTAACAGAACAACTGCCTACTTTTTCTAACAAAACCATAACTAACTTGTAACAGATTGATCAGCTAACTACCTTTCCCGCCAATTTTTCAGAACTGTATGTGCCAGCATATTATAAATATACTACATCTCTTTCACGCATCATTTTATAATTACAATTTCATTTCTCTCACAAATTTTATCTTAATTCTCAAAATATACTTTCATCTCTTTTCTTTCTATCGTATCAAACTTCGAAAACTCTCAAAATAACCAAATAGACACCATGTCTGATTCTGAAAAACGCTCGACTTCTGATGCCAATGTGCTGGATTCCTCAAAAGACCTGTCTACCACTCCAGAAGAGAACTCTTCTTCAGAAGTCACGTCCCAAGCTTTACCAGTCATGTCTGAATCGCTTCCTGAAGACCCGTTCAGTCAAATAACTCCAATAAGAAAGTTAGAAGACGAAACTGCATCTGCAACTCCCCAAGAAGAAAGCACAGACGACCTTCATATGTTTACTGATTTTCCGATTAATCAAGTATTGGCTGCTGTCTTTTCTGAATCTTCTGACGAAGAACACCCGCCTGTAAATCTAAGGACTCCAAGAAGAAAGTTAGAAGAGAACGTTACAGCTTCCCAAGAAAACATGCCTGACATTGTCGGACCTTTAAAATTGGATAGACCATCCAAGATTTTTCTATGCAGTTTCATGCCTGCTAGGTATCTGAAATTTGCAATCGAAGTTCTGAGTAATCCTGAAGTCAGTAGCAAAGGGTCAGGGAGGATCGATGTTGCTCATAATGGTTTCAATATCTCTGTTGAGAATTCGAGCAACTATGTTCTTGGACATCTACACTTGAAGCCAGCTATGTTTCAATGCACCAAGCCCGTATATGGGAAGAAGTTCAATTTTCTTCCGCTGTCTCAAGGATTGGTTGGTGTCCTAGATGAGGGTCCTGTACATCTTTCCAATAGCAGTGGGACTGATCAACTCGATATCAGTGCTATGCTTGGTAAAATCTTCATCTTTCTTGGGTTTATTTCAGTTTATGTTTTAACTTGTTCAGTACATTGCATTCAAGCGGTTCATTAAATTTTGCTATAGGATTATTGGAAAATATTTGTTGGTTGTCAACTGAATCGAAAAATTCTGAAACAAGTCTTATCCGGCTAAAAAACACGCATTTTTTCAGGATATGTAAATCAGTTGGAATTTTGGATCGTATGAATATAATAATTTCTTTGCTAGTTTCATTACAAGGCCTAGTTAATTTCACTGCTTCATACTTTAGGAATTGTAATGGGGAAAAATTATAGAAAAAAACCCGTTTTACAATGTGTTTTAGTTGGGTTCCGGAAATTAAGGCATCATATTATTGATCGAGGGTTCCGGAAATTAAGGCATCATATTATTGATCGAATAACTTTCTGTTATCCGTCATGAAATGTAAGTACTGTAGATTTCCGGTTATTTTCCAATCATTATCTGTTTCAGCTAATGAATGGTTTTGTATCAAGTACTGTAAATTTCCGGTTATTTTGCTGACAATCTTATACGGAAGATAGAACATGCGAACCTAACGCACCCTGGACTGACTCGACTCAGACCCATACTAATGTAGTGGTTGACAGAAAACAACTCGACACAAAAACACCCTAAAATGATTTGATGTGAAACAGAAACTCGAGTACATCTCACCTCAAAATGACCTTAAGTGTGAACTGATGCTCCTTATTTGAACAATTCTGATGTGCTGTTTTTTGTTTATTGTTTGTTAGAAGGAAATACTGGAGATAGTAGAAGCTTTTCCGTTGAACTGAGCTATAACTCTGCTGAAATTCGGAAGTTTCCAGACATGTCGCTCTTCTTTACAGCTACTGTACCATCTGATGATTTCAATCTCATGATTCACCATCTGCAACAAACGCCTCAAGGTTTTTTTTTTTCTTGCTCAATGTGAAGAATCTATAACTGGAAATGAGAAACAAAAAGCGGAAAATGATGTCTTGCACTAATCTCTAACAATCTACTCTCATGTTGTGTGCCAGTTTCAGTTGACATCAAGAACAACACTGCAACTCTCAGGGTAGAAAACGATAACTCATGGACTGCCGACTATGCCTTGCTCAGGGTAACATCTGAAATACCGTTCATTGTTCCATCAAAGAAAGATTTCGTTCATCATTTTATATAAAATTGAAAGGAAAATTTATGTTTTCATATGTTACAGGCGGATGGAAGTAGGGCAACGGAAGCAGAGGAGAATTACAGTGCAAGTTTTGAATGGACTAATACTAGCGTTGCTGAGTCGTTGCAGAAGGCAATTGTGTTGGACGCTGAGTTGGTGGTGCTTTTTCATGAAGAACGACCCAAGAGTATAATCTTGAGATTCATCCTCGAGGACGTGGGGTACCTAGAGTTTATAAGGGAATGTTCCAAGACAGTCTCTTCGACTCGCTCTTAATGGATCACCAGAATGCTAGCTGGCTCATATACTGATATGCACCATACTGTTTTTGCTTGATACCACATATATGTTACATTTCTAATACTCGTATGTTTTGCTTGGTTTGTAAGGTTCGCAAGATACTTTACTAGGATTGTTGACTTGATTATGTTTTGAGAATTCTATGATATATCAATATCGAATTTTAGTAAACCGTGTGTGCAAATTAAATGAATGCGGATATAGCATCGTTCAAAACTAGGATCAAATTTACAGAATTCACTGTTATATGTGGTATATAGGAGATAGTGTTTAGCTGCCTGTAGCATGATCAGTACGTAACGGAAGGCTGATGGTTAGAGTTCATGTAGTTAGTATCAGCAGCTTTACAGTTTAAGGGAGTCCCCTTTACATTTCTGCCTGTAACATGAAAACGGATCGGAATGCTGATGATCAGCAGTCTTACATCTTATAACTACCTGTATGCAGTGAAGTTCATTGGTTTCCATATAACTACATGTCCATAATCTCCAACTAACTTAACAGGCAATAACTACTTTTCCCGCTAAAAGTTAAAAGCATCAGAACAAACATCTCTAATTCAATTTTCGGAATCCCTTTTCTTTCGGCTTCTAACCCTTTATTGATTTTGTTCCCTTACTTTTTTACGAACCAAAGGCCAACCCGTATCCAAAAATAAAAGTACGGAATAAGAAGGGTGATGTAACTGGAAGTGCTATGCCTAATTGCCTAGTAGTCTTCTTAATCTCTAACCAAATTCTCAACCGAATAACTGAATTTCCCACCAAATTATATTAATAAAATACTCTCTTTTAAGTGTACGATAACTGCTCATCATAGCAACAACTCCACAGAATCTTTAACAAACTTGTAACAGAATAACAAACTACTTTTCCCGCCAATTTTGCATATTATAAATACCCACCGTATCTCACAATTCCAATTTCATTTCTCACAAATTTTAATTCTCTATTTTCTTTCCAACGTGTCAAACTCCGAAAACTCTCAAGAAAACCAAATAGTCACCATGTCTGATTCTGAAGAACGCTCGGCTTCTACCAATGTATCGGATTCCTCTAAAGACCTGTCTACCACTACAGAAGAGAACCCGTCTTCAGAAGTCACATCTCAAGCTTTACAAGGCATGTCTGAGCCGTCTCCTGAAGACCTTCCCTTCAGTCTACGACCTAAAAGAAGAAGGTTAGAAGACAATGTCACAGCTTCCCAAGGAAACATGCTTGACGACAATAACATTGTCGAACCTTCACAATTGGATGGATCACCCTGGATTTTTGATTGCGATTTCGGACCTCCTAAATATCTGAAATTTGCAATCGAAGTTCTGAATAATCTTGAAGTCAGTTGGCAATTGTCAGGGACGATCGATGTTGATAATAATGGTTTCAATATCACGGTTTATAATTACAGCAATTATGTTTATGGACATTTATATTTGAACAAAGATAGGTGTCAATGCACCAAGCCCTTATACGAGAAGGAGTTAAGTTTTTTTATGCTGTCTCTGGAATTGACTGATGTTCATGATGAGGGTACTCTATATCTTGGCAATCGCAGTGGGACTGATAAACTCGATATCCGTGTTGAACTTGGTAAAATCTTCATCTTTGTTAGGTTTCTTCTTGATTGAAAAATAAAGAAGCATGAGAACATGTTTCTTGTTCGGTTTTAACTTATTGCATTCAAGCATTTCATTACATTTTGCTGTAGGATTAATGGAAGATATTTGCCGATTTTTTCAGGATATGTAAATCATTTGGAATCTTGGATCATATGAATGTAATAATGTCTTTGGTAGTCATTATACGGATTAGTTAATTTCACTGCTTCATACTTTAGGAAACGTACTAGGGAGAAAACTATAGAGAAAAAAAAAATGCTTTACCATGTGTTCTAGTTGATTTCGGAAATTAAGGCATCATATAATTTGATCGAACTTTCTGTTATCTGTCATGAAATGTAAGTATCACTGTTTTATTATCTGATTCAGCTGATGAATGGTTTTGTATCAAGTCTGTAACTTCTCGGTTATTTTGCTGACAAAGCTTATACGACTCAAACAGTCAAACCCATAGTAGTCTTCAATCTATTTCATCTGACAGAAAACAACTCGACACAAAAATACCCTAATACGATTGATGTGAAACATAAACCTGATACAAACGACCTCAAAACGATCCTGCCCGTGACCTGATGCTCCTTATTTGAACCGTTCCTGGAATTGATTGTAGATGATGTTCACTCATGTTTACAGTGCTGTCTGATGAAGCATGTCTGATGTGCTGTTTTTTGTTTTATTGTCTGTTAGAAGGAACTCAACATACTAAAAGATTTTCTGTTGCATTGAACCATGAACGTCCTGCAATTCGCAAGTTTCCAGACATGTCGCTTTTCTTTACAGCTACTGTACCAACTGACGATTTCAGGCGCATGATTCAACATCTACTCCAGCAAAAAGCACCTCATAAAGGTTTTTTTTCTTGCTCAATGTGAAAAATCTATAACTAGAAAAGGTGAAAAATCTTACTCTAATCTCTAACAAATCTACCCTCATGTTGTGTTCCAGTTTCAGTTGACATCAAGAAAGACATCGCAACTCTCAGGGCAAGAAACGGTAACTCATGGACTGCCGACTATGCCATGCTTAGGGTAAGTTCAACAATAGACAGATATCAGTCATTTGTATAAAATTGAAAGGAAAATTTACGTTTTCATATGTTACAGGCGGATGGAAGTAGCGCAATGGAAGCAACGGAGAATTACAGTGCAATTTTTGAATGGTCTAATACTAGCGTTGCTGAGTCGTTGCAGAAGGCGAGCAAGTTGAATGCTGAGTTCGTGGTGCTTTTACATACAGAACAACCTACGAGTATCATCTTGAGATTCAACCTCGGGGAGGTGGGGTACCTAGAGTTTATAAAGAAATGCATGACAATCTCTTTCACTCGCTCTAAGTAGATCACCAGAAGCTAGATAGCTTGCTCATATACTGGTGCAGCATATCGTTTTTGCCTGATACCACTACTGCTATGTTACATTTCTAGTACTCGTATGTGTTGCTTGGCTTGTAATAATTTTCCCTATATACATTACTAGGATTGTTGAATTGGTTAAGTTTGCAGAATGCTGTGATATATCATTCTCCATGGTCAGTAAAGTTAGGGATCAAATTTACAGAATTCATATGTTCCATAACATTGAATACATTACTAGGATTGTTTAATTTATGGACCTCCACAAATTAACCCGATTGGCATTCCAATTTAAGAGGGTTTAGGTATTAACTATAGTACTTAAAGAAATTATAGGTTCAATTGATCTTAAGTAATTTTTCTCTATGGGGCTATATGTGGTTGGATAAAAAATATTGCTCTAATAGGTTCAAGCAATTTTTGCAATTTTACTGGGTGCGCGTTGGATATACACATGAACCTGCGAAATAGGGTATAAATCAAGTGAGACACTCTAAATCCAACCATGCTTCTGAAAGTGCCTCCTACTACTACTCATGGCTTCAGGGCAAGTGAAGCTGCAGCTATTGCCACTGGTCGAGTAATGGAGACTGGAGAGATATGGACACTTGAATGCTGCTTCGTAAACTTGGTATTATTTGTTACCATCTGGAGCGGTTCAATTCCCCATTATGACATTTGCTATACGCGGTGGTGGGCTTGATTGGTTGATATTGATTCATTATACTTGAGTTGTTTATGTTTATGAAAGCGTGCTTCGGACATTATTATTACGGAGTAATAGCCTAGACCGTTAGTCCCATTCTCTTCATCCTGATTGAACTCAACCTAACAAATTTGAACTTGTTTTATATATAAGCAGATTATATTCAATACTAATCTAACAAACCAGAAAATCTCTAACTAACTTACAACAGAATAACTAATAACTACTTTTCCCGCCAATAGTGCATAACTGTCTGTGCCACCATTTTATAAGTACTACCACCGTCTTACCCATTCATTTCTCACACAAATTTTACGAAATCACAAGAACAACCACCGTCTTAATTCTCTCTTGTACTTCCATCTGTTTTCTTTCCATCATCTCAAATTCCGACAACTCACAAGAAAATCCAATACTCCATCAGTCCACCATGTCTGATTCTGACAAAAGCTCGGCTTCTGCCAAAGATTCTGATCCTTCAGAATTGAACCAATCACCCTGGACTTTTGTTTGCCATCTGAATTCTGCCAAGTATCTGAAATTTGCAGTTGAAGCTCTGAGAAATCCTGAACTCAGTAGCCAAGGCGAGGGAAGGATCGATGTTGATGATAATGGTTTCAATATCACGGTTCAGAATTTGACAAACTATGTTGTTGGACATCTACGCTTGAAACCAGCTAGGTTTAAATGCATCTGGCCCTTGAACGGGAAGAGGTTCAGCTTTCTTCGATTTTCTCAAGAATTGGCTTATGTTGAAGATGAGGCTCCTGTATTTCTTGCTAATCGTAAAGCGACTGACACGCTCAATATCTGTGGTTTAATCGGTAAAATTTTCCGCTTTCTTGCTTGAAAATTAAAGCTGTTTTATTTTAGTTGAGGACGGAAAATAAGGCATCATATTATTGATCGAACTTTCTGTTATCTGTCATGAAATGTTGCGGAAGTATGGCTGTTTTCCATTATAATCTGTTTCAGTTGATGAATAGTTTTTGAATCAAGTAACATTTTTGTTATCTTACTTGCTGATAATCTTATACGGAAGATAGACCATACGAAACTAACCTAACCTGAATTGACTCGACTCAAAGCCATAAAACTGTTGTTGCTACGGACATAGCAATTGCGACTGCAATCATACGTTCGCTCATGTTTACAGTGTTCTCTGTTATCTGATGTGTGCCTTTTATTTTTATTGTTTGGTAGAAGGAGTTCCGAATACTAGATGGATTTTTGTTGGTATGAGCAGTAACGCTGTTGAAATTCACAAGTTTCCAGACATGTCGCTCTTCTTTACGGCTACTGTACCATCTGACGATTTCAGGCAAATGGTTGATTATATACTCCAGCAACAACCGCCTCAACAAGGTTCCTATTTCTTGCTCAATGTGAAAATCTATAACTGGAATTTACAAATAACAAAAGGCGGAAAATGATGTCTTGCTCTAATCTTTAACAATCTATTCTCATATTGTGTGCCAGTTTCAGTTGACATCAAGGACAACACGGCAACTCTCAGGGTAGGAAGCGATAACAACTCATGGACTGCCGACTATGCCATGCTTAAGGTAGCATCTGAAATACCATTAATTGTTCCAAAAAAGAAAGATATCGTCAATTTATTAAAAGGAAAATTTCTGTTTTCATATATTACAGGCTGATGGATGTCGCGAATTGGAAGCAGGGGAGAGTTACAGTACAATTTTTCAGTGGAATAATGCTGGCGTTGCTGGGACGCTACAGAAGGCAAGCGAGTTAGATGCTGAGTTCCTGGTGCTCTTTCATGCAGGACTACACAAGAATATTATCTTGAGATTCAGCCTAGGGGATGTGGGGTACTTGGAGTTCATGAGGGATTCTGCCGTGATAGTCTCTTCGACTCACTCTAAAAAGATCATCAAAGGGATGTGGGGTACTTGGAGTTCATGAGGGATTCTGCTTCCTCATACAGTGATACACCATATTGTTTTTTGCTTGATATCACTGCTATGATACATTTCTAATAATCATATGTGTTGCTTGGCTTGTAAGGTTCGCAAGATTTTCCCTATACATTACTAGGAATGTTGAATTGGTTAAGTTTGCATAATTCTGTGCTATATCAATCTCCATAGTTGGGTAAATTTTTGTGCAGATGAATGCAGAATTTCAGAATTGAATATGTTGCTGTTTTTGTTCAACTACCTAGCTGTATGTTGTATGAGCACGATGATGCTGATGGTTCTAACTGCCTGTTAGTAAGCATGTAACGTAATGCTGATGGTTAGTTTCAGCTGTTTTACAGCATAGGGGAGTCCATTCTTCTATATTTCTGCTATTTCAAATCAATTACTTTTCGTCTAACCAGTTAGCAGTTGAACAACAACATTAGCATTGCTGTGGTACCTCAAGGAACTGCAGGGTAATGAGGTTAAATGTACACATCTTAATCTCACGCTAATAAATAAAAATGTTTTCAGATGATACAAAATGAGAATTAGGTCGTGAAGTGTATCTACTGGTATAATAAAAAGAACAACTCCTCATGTACCAAGTCATTTTACTTTATTCTATCATACTCCGTATATAACGAAAGTATAATAAGTCATTTGCTTGCACGCCTTTTCTGAAATCGTATGCAGCGAAGTTCTTGTGTTCTTGTTTTGATAATAACTACCAATCCACGGTCTCCAACTACCTTTACATTTCCCGCCAAAAAGTACTACCTGAGCTAACACTCCCTAGGATCGAATGCATACTTGGTCTGTCCCTCCAAGTAACAGCACTAATCTATCACAAACCACAAAATCTTAACTAACTACTTTTCCCGCCAATCGTGCATAACTGTATGCGCCACCATATTATAAGTACTACCTCCTAATTCTCTCTAGCCATTCATTTCTCACACAAATTTTACAAAATCACACGAACAACCCTTCCTAATTCTCTCTACTTCCATCTGTCTTCTTTCCATTGTCTCAAATTCCGACAATTCACAAGAAAATCCATCGCTCCATCAGTCCACCATGTCTGAGTCTGATAAAAGCAAGCTCGGCTTCTGCCAATAATTCTGAATCCTCAGCTTCTACAACTCAAGAAGATATCCCGCCTTCAGTAAACCCGTCCCAAGCTTTACCATACAAGTCTCCGTCATGTCCTGAATTAAGTAAATACAGCGGTCTGCATTCAGAATCTTCTGATGAAGACCCGCCTCTCAATCTAAGAACTCTAAGAAGACAGTTAGAAGCCGAAGCTGCATGGCCTGCATCTGCATTTTCCCAAGAAGAGATCACAGACGACATTCCTATGTTTTCTGAGTTTCCGACTGTAGAAAATCAAGAAAAGACACCGTCTTCAGAAGACACGTCTCAAGCTTTAGAAGACATGTCTAAGTCGTCTCCTGAATACCCGCTTTTAAGTCTAAGAACTATAATAAGAAAGTTAGAAGACGAAATTGCATCTGCACCTCCCCAAGAAGAAAGCACAGACGATATTCCGTCTGAACAAATATCAACTGATGTCCTATCTGAATCGTCCGACAAAGATAACTCGTCTGTTAATATTCTAGTAAGAATGTCAGAAGACGGCATTACAGCTTCCCAAGAAAACATGCTTGATAATGTCGAACCTTCACAGTTGAATCAGTCACCCTGGATTTTTCTTTTCAAATTCAGACCTGCTAAGTATCTGAAATTTGCAATCGAAGCTCTGAGTAATCTTGAAGTCAGTTGCCATGGGTCAGGGAGGATCGATTTTGATGATAATAGTTTCAATATCACGGTTCTGAATTTGAGCAACAATGTTCTTGGACATCTACGCTTGAACCCAGCTAGGTTTCGATGCACCGAGCCCGTGAAAGGGAAGAGGTTAACTTTTCTTGAGCTGTCTCGGGAAGTGGCTGATGTCGAAGATGAGGGTACTGTATATCTTGGCATTCAGAGATGGACTGATCAACTCGATATCCGTGTTTTAGTTGGTAAATCTTCATATTTCTTGGGTTATTTCAGTTTATGTTTGCTGTTTTTTCTTGCTTGAATTGAAGAATAAAGAAGCATGAGAACATTTGCTGCATCCATGTAACTTGGTTTTAACTTGTTCGGTATATTGCGTTCAAGCGGTACATTGCTCTTCGCTGTAGGATTAATGGAAGATATTTGTCAAATGTCGACTGAGTCGAAACAAGTCATATCAGGCTAAAAAACACCCGTTCTTTCAGGATTTGTTAAATCATTTGAGTAAAATATATTTTAAATCACTGTAGGACTAATGGAATATATTTAATATTTTCAGGATCATATGATATACTGTATATAGTAATTTTTCCGGTTGTTTCAGTATACGGATTACGAGTAGTTAATTTCACTGCTTCATACTTAAGAGTTAAGTAAACGTAATAGGAAAAACCACTTTGCTAAGTGTTCTAGTTGAGTTCGGAAATTAAGGTATCCGTCCTGAAATTTAAGTATGCCTGTTCCCATCATTATCTGTTTCGGCTGATGAATGGTTTTGTATCATATTTTTTTTGATTATTTTGCTGATAATCTTATACGAAAGATTGATCATGGGAATCTAATTCGACCTGGACAAAACCGACTCAAACCCATAGTACGTAGTGTAGTAGTCTCGAATCTATTTGATCTGACAGAAAACAACTCGACACAAAACATATAAGAATTGTGATTGTTATTGATGCTGAATATTAAAGAGAGTTACATATATATATATATATATATATATATATATGAATTTACAGAAGCTAATCTGGGATAGAAAATCAAGCTATATAATTACAATAATGATAAATTGATATAATACAATATACATATGCTAAATAAGGATGTGAACACAATAATAA
>JAOWBH010143829.1:0-13015 GCA_028566215.1 Silene coronaria | reverse complement strand
TATTCAATATTATAACACTATAAGAAAGTGACGGTGTGGCACACACTTCGAGGTGATAACGTGGCACACACATGAAGATGATGATGTGGTATGTGGTTTAGGGTGGTGATGTGGCAATGCTTGTAATACCTGCCTTTTTAGGGACTCGTTGATTGACCTTTGACCACCGGAGATCCTGGTGGGAGACGAAGGGAGAACTGTATGTCATTTGAGACTGATTACTCGACCTAGTAAGGGTTACTCGGCCGAGTGTCAGTGGCACTCAACCGAGTGCTGTGTACTCAACAGAGTATACTCCATACTCGACCAGTTACCCCAAAGTCAGCGTGACTTTATGTCAAACGGAGGATGCAACTTAAAACGGTTTCATTTCATTTTCACTTCATTCCCTAAACCTAATGCTACTACTCCCTCTCCCTCCCATATTCCACCACTTCTTTGACCCTCACCTTGAACCTTAATCGGGAACGGCGTGACTTGGGAGCGGGACCATGCAATCGGATCGTTCTCGGCGTCGGTGTCTAGATGTTTGTTGTGGTAAGAAAGTGAATACTTTTAATTAGTTGTCACTTTCAGTTAGCGTAGTAGTAGAATGATTTTTTATTGTTGATTGTTGATTGTAGGCGGTGATATTATTACTTGCTAGCGTTGACGTGATTGATTTCATTTGCTATGGGGCTTGCATAAGTTGGTTTTCCTACTCAATAGATATTGATTGTTGTTGTGTTGTTATTTCCATGGTTATTGTGTTGCTGCTATATATTGATGAAGATGATGATGATGATGTTATCGAGGTTGTGGTTTTGAAGCCATTGTCGGGAGATGGATTTCACCCCCATGTATCGCCCCTTGTGGCTCCCGTCACAAGGGGGATGTTCACAGTAATGATTTGAGTTCGCTCGTTGCGATGAACGAGAATTTTGGTGGCTAGGTAGCGGTCTCCCACCGGCAGGGGTGGATTATCCGTTGCGGGTAATCTGGTTACTGGCTCTGGGAGTATGGAGATGGTAGTGATGGTTGATTGTATGGTTTACGTGTAATGTTATCTTGTTTGGAATTGTATACTGACCTGTTGGTGTTTGCGTGTGTTTCCTTTTTGTTGTGTTCTACTATGATGCATTTGAAGTTGCCGAAAAATGGTGAGTAGTAGGACTTTTCAGGTGTTTAGTGGTTTTTGGTACGACTTCGGGAGTTGGGTCCGAGTGCGTTGTCGAGTCGAGTATGATTGTGGAGTCCTTTGCATTTTTCTGCCAATTGTACTTTTATAGGTTGTTCGAGTTGTATTCCTTTGATTACTCCGTTGTAACTTTGTAACAGCTTGTATTAAATGTTTCGTTATTGTCTTATGATGCATACTGCCTCGGGAAACCGAGATTGTGACGTCCTTATTTACTGATGAAGGTCTTGCTAAAGGCTTCATGATAAATGGGAGTGTCACAAGTGGTATTAGAGCGACGATTTTGGAACCTGAACCAATAAACCTAAATGAATTTAGAGAGTCTAATAATATGAATCTAGTGTATGTGTATTAGGAGCACCTCTCATGTTTGATTTTGGGTGAGAATGAGCCCCCATTCTAGAATTCCGACCCTAATATGCTTAAGCCAATAACTCCGTGGTGAGGTAAAAATCTGGGGAAGTATGAGTCTGTTATGTGTAACATGTAATTTGTGCTTAGAGTCGTATGTGTAGCTTGGAATACGCGGTTGAGCAAAATCAATCCTTTTTCCGCATGTGGGTGATTGTGGGGATGAATTTGTAATTTATGAGGCCTGGATTACGACGTGACTAGTCACGATGTGAATGCAATCTATGGATGGTAATGGTGCGTTTATGTGGATCACTTAGGCTAGGCGTAAGTCATATGTATTGTTGCTACGTATTATTATTATGTGAATCTTTTTAATGTAGTCGACATTGCAGTTATATGTTCAAGTATTTAAGACTAAATCATGTATGAATTGGATACTAGCTATATGTGTGTTCGGTAAGATAATTGTAGTTGTCGATTATAGCGGTGGAGATCGCGAGAATATTGTGGATGTGTTGAACCTAATTTGTGACGAGTTCCAAGTCTGTCTTGGACTTCGAATAACATTTATTGTGTTGCAGGGACGATGAAATTATCCTAAAACTCTATTTTTACCCATTTTGGAGGATACTCGACAAAGTACAAGGGGTACTCGACCGAGTACATCTTACTTAACTGAGTGCCTGATAGGAAGTTGCAGCTCTAATCTGCCATCTTGGACACTCGAACGAGTACACGAGTCCACTCGATCGAGCAGAGGCTACTCGACCGAGTGCACCAGAGCACTCGGCCGAGTGCCCTAATTAATTCGGTTTTCGCATATAAACCCGCAGGCTCTATAACTTATATCTCTCATATTATTTCGATATATTTATTCATACCAACTCTTGCAACTCTCACAAAAGCTCTTCCCTTTCCAAAAACCTTGGTGGTTTAGTGCTTAACGACTCTTTGATCAATTCCTTGTTCGAATATGCATCCAATCTTCATCCAAAACTTCAAGGTAATGTATTTACAACTTATTTCATCAAATTAGAAATAGAAAGATATTGATAAAACTGGAGTTTTGGATTTAATACCTTAAAAACATGCCTTGAGTGTTGTTCAATTGATTAAGACCTTGCTTTATTTATTGTTTTGAATATAGTAAAAGATGATTTCATACCCAAATTAGTAGTATAGACACCTCAAAATTTTTAGGGTTTACACCCAAATTTTGATTTTTGTTATCTAATTCATCTTTCAAGGTTGTAAATGAGTAATGGATGCTAGTACTACCCTAAGTAGTACTTATTTTCGCGTATTGTGACCGGAAAAAATCTAATATACACCCTCTTTGAACCATGATAATTGGAATTTCGTTTTGATACTCAAGGATTCGGAAAATTTTGTTGAAATCCATATTTTGCAGCATGTCGATATTCCAAAAAGAGACCAACAAGCGCACCCGTCCAAACACCGCAGCTGAGCGGGGCCAATCGAGCTAAGAACCGTTTATTTCCTCAGTAAATGAGTATCCAATGGTGGTATTTGCTAGTTTCAAACAAGGTAAGGCCTTTGTTTCTCTTAAGGAAATTCCTTTGAAACCAACCCAGTGTGTAGATTCGAAAATTTTGGAGGAATTGGGTATTGAAGTAGATGTCTGTCACATGTTTGAGGTTTTGGGTATGGAGGTTCTTTATCGACTTCGTAAGAAGTCATATGCCTTCTTAACCTTTAACTTTTTAAGCTCTCATGAGTATGATGTTGTTGGGAAAAAGTAGGTTTCCGGCTCTTGAACCAAGACTTTGAGTTGACCCTTGATGAGATAGACGAGCATTTGGGGTTAGAGAAGCCGGAAGAGGATTACTTGGAGGATGTTGCAGAGGATAGTAGAATGCCCCATTACTTACCCTTGTTTAATGGTCAACCCATGCCGGGTGTTAGTGCAATGCTGATAAACGATGTCCAACATGTGTCCATTCGGTTCATTTTGAGGATGATGACATGCTTGCTTTATGGGAGGTGTGATGTGAGTAAGCTGAACTCATATAAGGTGATGTAGTTAGTGTCTTACCTCAACCCAAACTAAGGGAAACGCTTTTACTATAATGCCTCGGCGATTGTGTGTGCTAGCTTAACACATATGGCTCAAAGCCGACATCGTTTCCTTAGTTGTTGAGACATAGTGACCCTCTTGGCTCAACAGTTGGCTAACTTTGAGCCCCTGGCTGACCTTGAGGCCTTGTTTGATGGAGTCCCTACCGTCAACAAGTACTTCTTTCTCCATACGAAGTGGATGAGGGTCTTAGAGGATGGCACCTTAGTGTGGAGGGTTAGAGGAAAGATGTGGATGATCTTACCTGATCGGGAAAACCTACTCGTGACCGACCATTTAGAGGTCACTAACCAGGATAGTGAGGAACTGATCTCCAACCTCAGAGTTATCTTATCCCAGACCGTCTTCTCCAGCAGAAGCCCGAGCCTACCTTGCCCACTAGTCGTCGTAGACCAGCCCAGACCTCGTGTGAGACTCGGGGGACAAATGAGACCAGTGAGTTTGAGACTGACGCTCCTTTCGTACCACATGACTTTTCACAGTATATACATCAGTACCAGTACCCTCAGTACCCATAGTATCAGATGGTTTATGACCTAAGGATGCAGATTAGTAGCTTTCAGAGAGGTTGAGCAATACCTTGGTGATGAGGAACCTACATGAGATGGTACTGCAACAAAATGTGGGTACTAATTTTGCGCATCCTATTTGGTGGACGAGAGCTGGGAATGATGATGATGATGATGATGATAGGGTTTTTGCGGCTGATGGTTTAGATAGATCGGCGTAGGGGACCACGATCAGACCTAGCTTCGGATGTCTCACCGATCCATGGGGTGCTAACTGTGGTAGTCAGCTTGACTCGGCAGGTGGATGGGTCAGTGGAGGTGTCGGAGCGATGCTTTAACTACCGGTCATGATGGAGCTGGGACTTCTGGCGCAATTGTAGAGGAGGCCATGGTTGAGGAAGTGGAAGGCCTTGAGATGGCGTTTTATCGTTGCTGTAATTGTTGTTTCTCGAACTTATTTTAGATTCATTTAAGTTGTTTAAGAACTCAAAATATTTTGTGTTGTAATCGGCCATAAGGCCAAGACTATTTCCTTTACGTTTAGACTATGATTGACATTAGATACAGATTCGTGTTACCGTTGGTCGTGATTGTGACGATCTGTAGATGATTTCAGGATTTTGAGTTCTATTTTGGGCTGGAATGCATTCTTGTCGTTTGTACTCGGCCGAGTATCTGCCCATACTCGACCCACTAACGTTAGAAGACACTATAGATTTGTGTTGCATTCCCCTCCTCGCCTAGATGAGAAAAGGGTCGTCCCTCTTTGCCAAGCAACTGAGTGAAACATCTAAATTGTAAGGAACAAATTGTTTGTGAGTTCTTATTTGACTTGTTTTTTGTTTGTTTGCTTGGTTGTTTTTGTTTGACAACTTTAATTTAGCATTTGATAAAACAATTTGTCTTGCAAAGGTTATGCAGTGGAGACAAACAATAAACAAATCCACGCCGTAGCGACTCGAGAGCGACCCCATATGTAAAGCAAGTACTCTAGAAAAGTCTAGAAATCTCCTTTTTTTTCACCCCCTAAGCTAGATTACAACAAAATATTTGACAAACACGGTTTTTATTTGATTTTTGATTTTTGTTTGCTTTTTAATTTGATCTTTGAGGTACAAGTTTCCTTTTTGTAGAGTTTATAAGAGCATAAGATGACCAAAATAGGAGTAGTTCATGGCTCGGAGCTCATCTAGGAATACACGGCAACCAAGGAATTATCGCATCATCGGGGGTTAACAAGTGGTCAAAATCGCACACCCTTGACTAAGATTTATCAAACTGGTCAAAAGATGCTAGTAGGACACTACCTGGGATGTTTTGACTCTATTCTCATAGACATAGTCCGAAATAGAAGAAGTATCTAAATCGACCTATTCACACTTGCCAAAGTTCTCAATTAGGCAATTTTCCAAAATGAATTTTCTAAATGCAACTACATGCCATGATGCAACTAATATAATACATGCATGTTATAATGCAAATGCTCTATCAACTATTATGTCATATATCAAATGCAAAACTCCTAACAACACATAGGCAATCAATAACCGCAACATCTCCAAAATACACCGCATCGTCCTCAACATATAGGCTCATTCTCCTCATAACAAATGACAAGAAATGGAAGGAATAAAAGATTAGAACGATCATACCAAGCAGTCTTCATTTCCCTTATCGGTGTCTTGAATGAGACGACATGCTCTATGTGAGAAGAGTAAAAACACACAACGTATATACCATTTCTACACTACAAAAGAAAATAACATATTTTTGGATTTTGAAATTTTCAAACTTTTAGGTTTTTTTTTTTTTTTATAAAAGTAAGAACATTTTTATAGATTTTAAGGGTTTTTCAATTTCTTTTGGGTTTTGAAATATGCAAATTTTTATGGGTTTTTGATTTTTATGAAAGAAATGCATAAAAGGAAATACACGTTTTTGGAATTTTTCAAAAAAAATCGAATTTTTATGAGTTTTGGTTTTTCATTTTTCAGCCCCACATTTTGAAAAGTACATTGTCCCCAATGTATACAATGGAAAAGAGAAATTAAAATGAACAACATATTTTTGGATTTTCAAACTTTTTCTCTAAATGAAATAACATGTTTATAGGTTTTGAAATATTTTAAAATGAAATACTTGTTTTTGGATTTTCAAATATGGAAATGTAAATAACAAATGCAAATGTGAGTATGGAATGAAGTGAACTAAAGTGCAATGCATGATCTATTTAAATGCAATGTTAACAACTAAGTTAGTCTATCATGATGCAAATTATCGGTCAAATAGAGAGCCAATTATAATTAACTCAGGTCAATTATGGTCTAACCTCCCGAAACCGAACAAAACATTATTGCTAATGTAAAAAGTTAGAGGTTAACCCACTAGTGAACATGCATGAATGCAAAGTGAATTAAACTAAACTAAGTGAAGCATGCTTTTGATTAGGTAAGAAGCTAATTAAGATTAACTCAAAATACTTGTAACCAAACCGACCAAAACATCATTTCTAATGTAAAAAATTAAAGAGAGGAGGTTCGGTTGCAAGTAACAAAAAATGATACTATATGCAACTACATGATAAGGTGAGCTTTTATCTCTCAAACAGCTTAAAAAAACATGAGAGATTAAAAGTCACCCGAACTAAATGCAAACATGAATGTTAACATGAGAGGAAGAATGAGAGAAAAAACATACATGTGTTCATGGGAAATGTCGTAAAAGGAAGGAAGAAAGGCTTCAAAATAAGTTTGTAAACATTGGATCGTAAAATCGGCTCCACTTGTTTATCCGGACTCTGAATCGAGTGATTCAAGTCCCTAACCACTTGATTTTTCAACGTTGTTCAACCTGTCAAGGTTTATGACATTTAGGGGGTCGTCTCGGACGAGTTCCGTCGGGTGAGACAGGCCTTATCTCGGACGAGATGGGAAACAAGACATTTTTTCATTTTTAGTTGTTGTCTAGAGCGAGACAGCTGCATCTCGAGCGAGACAGACCTCGTCTCGTCTCAGTTTGGGCCCCGATTTTTTTTTTTTTTGCTCTTAAGGGTTACCATACTAACTCGAAATGTTCTCCTAACCCCTCCACACTTCATTTTCGCCTTTGATACAACATCTAAACACATGTGAGAGTATCCTCCTCATATCTCTTATGCAAAAACTTGTTAAATGCAAATGGCATCAAATGAATATGTACAAAGTGGTGGTTATTGGGAGGACTCCATTAACCTCAATTCTTGGTTCCATTCTTATCGATTGTCCATGTTGCTCAATGCCCTTAACAACCTATTAAAAGCTTGAGCACAATCCTCAAACAAGCATAAATACAGCTTGAACCAATTTAATATGAAGCTTGACCATCTTGCTACAGAAGGGAGCTTGCCACTTACTCTTCCATTCACCTCACCCTTGGCACTTGAGTCCTTGTAATGCTTCTGATTAGCTAACTCAAAACCTTCATCAATGCAAGGTATGAAATATGACGCATGCTCTTTGGGGGGATTCAATCATCCTCCATCTCCTTTGAGTTCAACGACGATAGAACTTTGATTTGCCAATCCTCCATGGAGAGAAGGAGATATCACATTTTCTTGATAAGAGGGTGGCTTTGGAGTAGAGGTTGTAGATGTCAATTCTTCACACTCAAGACTGAGTTCTTCAAGCAAGTCAGTCCCATAGCCCTACTCTTCTTCGATTTCCACCTCTTCTCCATTCTATGAATCGTTGTAAGATTCGAATTCCTCATCATCACTAACTCCATCGACCATGTAGTCAAAGAGAGGGATTTCCCCTATCATCGTCATACCACTCCACCTCTCAAAAGTCGGGTTTTCATAAGTTTTAGCCATGAAAAATCCAATCAATTCATCACAACCAATGGTAGGTGAGGATTCAAGTTCACTCTCTTCTAATTAGCCATCATCATCACTATCCTCCTAAAAGTCATATGTAGGAGCATCACTACTTCTCATCAACTCTTTCTTCACCACCTCAAGCTCTACTTCAAAGAAAACTCCCTCATATTAACATTCATCAAGAGTATTCAGTTTTCCGAACTTCATATCTCCTTCATTAAAGGTCACAACTTCAAAATCACACTCATAGACAATGTCTACAAAGTTGGGGACAATAAGGAATATTAGGTGTTCAATGTTCTTTGGAGGTGGGTTAAGTACATGTGGCAAGATAAAATGGTTAGTTGATGTTATGACGGAAGCGAGAAAACAAAAAAAAAAGAACAATAAAGAAAGACACACAGATTTACGTGGCTCACTAACGCTGTGTTAGCTACGTCCACAGGGCAGAAGGGAGAATGTTTTATTAATATGTGAGGGTTTTTCAGATTATAGATTCAGACGGAATGATAAGTATGACTGCTAGGTTGAGATTTAGAGAGTTTATATAATAGTCTCTAAAACCTAATACAGATGACCTAATAAAGCCCAAAACAAAACCTAACCCAATAATAGCCCCCGTGATAGTCATTGGAAGCAGCAACGACTAACATATCGGATTCAAGACACAAATCCAACAAATCTCCACCTTGACTTTAATCCTCACTCAGACAGACAGATGTGCTAGATGCGCCCCCATAAGTGTCAAATGTACCAAAAACTCTTCTCCCTTGCCCCTCAAATATTGCCCTGAACGGGGCAATCAGATGCTTCGAATATTTAAAAAGTCCAAACAATGTTCGAACTTGCTATGAGGAACCGTCTTGATAAACATATCAACTGGGTTATCAGCAGTACCCACTTTAGTCACCCCTCTTCTTATTCCTTTGAAAATAATACCTACATTAATGTGCTTAGTTCTCTCGTGATGGACACTTAGCCAAACAGATTGCACTGAGACTATCACAGATTTCACTGAGACTATCACAGTGATTGGTCTTGATGTAAACCCAAATCATTGATTAGCCCCTTTAACTAGATTCCCTCCTTAGCTGCTGCGGTCAACGCCATATACTCCGCTTCTGTAGTAGACAACGTTACTGTAGGCTGCAAAGTAGCCATCCAACTGGCAACCGAACCAACAAGAGTGAAAACATAGCCAGTCATACATTATCTACTGTCCACATCTCCAGCATAATCAGAGTCAGAATACCTAGACACTAAAAACTATGTATCACCTCCGTAAATGAGACCAACATAAGATGTACCCTTAAGGTATTGGAAAATCCTCTTCACAGCTTGCCAATGTTCTTCACCTAAATTACCCATGAAGCGACTCACAACACTGACAGACTATGCCAGATCTGGCCTAGTACAGACCACAATATACATTAAAGTTCCAACTGCATTAGCATAAGGAACCCGCGACATGTATGCCTTCTCTTCAGCTAACTTAGGTGCAAAAGAAACAGACAGATGTGCATTCGATGCACTAGGAGTATCGATGGATTTAGCTGTAGACATGCCAAACCTTGACAACACCTTCTGAATATAGCCTTTCTGAGATAAGAAAAGCTTCTTTTTTGCTTTCATCCCTGTAGATCTCCATTCCAAGAATTTTCTTTACTGCACCCAAATCTTTCATTTCAAACTCAGCACTGAGGAGACCCTTCAACTTCTGAGCATCAGACATACTCTCTACAGCTACTAGCATGTCATCGACATATAGGTATAGATAGATTGAATTATTCACAGCCTTACTGTAATACACACAACAATCAAACGAACACCTATTGTAGCCGATCTTCATCATATAGCTGTCAAACCGCTTATACCACTGCCTCGGAGACTGTTTTAGCCAATACAAGGACTTTTTCAAACTGCAAACAAAATCTTATTTTCCGGGGATCTGAAAACCCTCTGGTTGAGTCATGTATATCTCTTCTTCCAACTCTCCATGCCAGTAAGCTGTCTTAACATCTAGTTGTTCAAGCTTAAGATCCTGATGTGCAACTATTGATAGTAACACCTTGATAGAAGTGTGTCTGACCACTGGCGAGAAAATCTCATTGTAGTCTACTTCCTCTCTCTGCGCGAACCCCCAAGATACAACTCGAGCTTTATACTTGACCCCTTCAACCTCTGCTTCCCCTTCTTTCATCTTGAAGGCCCATTTACATGTAACAATCTTTCTATCCTTCAGCCTTTTGGTTAATTCCCATGTCTAATTCTTATAAAGTGACTCCATCTCGTCTCTCATTGCAGCAAGTCATTTAGAAGACTTAGTACTAGTAACAACTTCTTTATAAGTGGACGGCTCTATAAGCTATGGATCCACTTCCTCGGCAACCAAAAGTGCAAAACCCACCATTTCATCTTCACGACCATACATGTTCGGAGGCTTCATAAAATTGGGCCTGATTGACTGCTCATGGGCCAAACTCTACTGATTCTGAACTAGTAATGAAGAACCCGATCGTTCAGATTCGGATTTAGACTGGAGTGACGTGCTGCTCCACCTGTTTATCAATACTACCACAAATACTATCTAGCAAAATAACAGACTTCACAGTAGGATTAACCAAGGAATTTTCATCAAAAGCAACATTCCTACTCAAAATAACCCTACTCTCAGATGGAGACCAGATGCGGTATCCCTTGACGCCATCCCCATAACCCATAAATACCCCCTTCTTAGCTCGTGGTGTAATACTCTGTATTCTGGGGCTGAGACACTCGATCGAGTAGAGCTTACTCGGTCGAGTGGTCTGGGTACTCGGTCGAGTAGAGCTTACTCAATCGAGTGTTTCACTAAGGTAATTCGATACAGCAATCAATTGTCTCTGGAGTTGTTTCACTCGGCCGAGTACTTGTGGTACTCGACCGAGTAGTCGTCACTCGACCGAATACTTCAAGTACTCGATCGAGTGATATTTTTATTACGCGGAATCCGAGCGGTTAGATTAGGGAAATTAAGGGATGATATAAATTACCTTGTTCCGTCATTTTCACTCAGTAAAACATTTTGACTCTCTAATCACTCCCCTAATCACCCAAATCACAATCGAGCAAGATCTCGGATTTCTTGGTGTCGGATTTGTGTAACGTTCTCTCGCTTGTTGTAAGTTGTCTCTAATCTACCTATTTGATTATGGCATTGTCTTTAACCTAATCAGTTTTGGATTAGGGATTCATGTATTAGTCATAGAGCATTGATGGTAGGGTTGATTATTGTCATTAGATGACGACTTCGTAGATGAGCGATTCTTGCGCTTGTTAAGTTGAATTGCTGTTGGTTTTGAGGTTGGGTTTCCCTACTCAGTCTATGATGCTTGATATGTGATTTAATACTATTTCCATTGTTGATGTTGATGTCGTATAATGATATTGTTGATGACGTTGTGGTGGTTGCGACGGTTGATGGTGGTGGTGAAGATATTATATGATTGTGATTTGTGAGTCGTTGGGAGACGGTCTCACCTCCGAGTCTCGCCCCTTGTGACTCCCATCACGGAGGGTGATGTGCACATTAATGATTCCGGATTCGCTCGTGCGTCGAGCGGGGCTTAGGTAGGATAGGCTACGGTCCCCTAATGGCAGAGGGATTACTGTTGTGGCAATAATCCAATTGAAGGGCGGTTGTGGAGTTGGTGGTTGGTGATGTGGTTGTTGTATTTCATGTTGATGGCATCATGTTGTTGTATTAGTACTGACGCTTGATCGTTGTGTTTCCGCTGTGATCCATTCGGTGTTGACGAATGGTGAGCAGCTATTGGCAGGTGATTATGTTTGAGCTAGCACGAGGTGCATTGGGGCATGATCACGAGTTTCGTTTTTATTACTTCCGCTGAGTCATGAGACATTTTTATCTTTTGTCAGTTGTATTGGCTTTTGAACTATTTCTGTTGTGATCGACTAAACTTTATTTATATAAGTCGTTCTTTTATTGTTAATTTGATATATACTACCTTGGGCAACCAAGGCTGTGGAGCTCCACTTGCTACGGAAGGTCTTACCGAAGGCTCCCTAGTAGGCGTGGTGTCACCATTGGGCTCTAGGTTATTGGAAAACAACCTCATGCATGGAGGACTTTTCATCAAGGGTTGATGAAGATGATCATTTTGCCATATTAAAGACAATAAGAAGGTTGTATTCTTATATTTTTCTTATAAAGTGCATGTATGTAACAAGATCACTTAAGACACTAAATTAATGTAATTTAGTAACTAATTAGAGGGGTCCAATTAGGGGTCTAGTACCTTCAAGTGGTATCAGAGTTCAGTTGTTGTAAGCATGTCGAATTTTGGCATTTTTATCGGGTAATAAGATAACTCGATAAAATCGAAAATTTTAAGATAAAATTGGTTTTGTTCAAAATTTTTGATTTGCATGTGTATATATTGACCTAAAAATGTTTTTGGTCAATTTTGAATATTTGTGGAATTTTTATTGCTAATTTTTTTTTTTTTTCGATTAAAAACCGAGTTAAAAATGCATATTTTGGTTAAAAGTTAACTAAAAATAGTTGCATGTTATTTCTGGGCATGAAAATTTTATAAAGTCACACATGCATATTTTAATTAGTGCAAGTAAAATTTCGGTATTAATTAGTTAATTTTGCATGATTATTGATTTTTATATGACAGATATCGATAAAATGTGATTATTTTGGTTAAAAAATAAAATGAACTTTTCTAGGGCTAAGAAAATTAAATATGGTCACATGCATGTTTGACTTAATAGAAGTAAAAATTTAGAAATTAATATGGGATAATTTTGATGTTTATTGGTTTTTTACGATAAAAAAAAACTGATAAATTGTGATTGTATTTTTCTCAAAATTTATTCGAAATTTTTGGGTCGAAATTTTTCTATATTTAGGTTTTTGAAAATGTTCCAGAATATTAAAAAATCATGTTTCAGAATTTTTATGATTAATTTGGAATTAATTTATAAAAGTTATGAAAAAGACGATGCAATTG
>JAOWBH010143818.1:0-13015 GCA_028566215.1 Silene coronaria | reverse complement strand
AAAAATATGTTTTAAAAGGGAGTTATTTGGATAAAAATTTATAAAAGAGAGTTATTTCAAAAAAGTCGATTATATAAGGGAGTTATTTGTAATTTACTCTAATTATTATATCTTTGTATCACACACATATCAAATGTCTCACTCATTTGCTAAATATTTTTACATACAACCTTCGAGTCTTGTTATCGAAAATATCGGAAGAAAAAAAAACAAAAAAAAACTACCTATTTTGTATAGGCTCAATTTGAGCTCGAGTCTGGCTTAAGTTCGCGTTAGAGCTCGCAAGCTTGATAGCGACTAGCGAGCAAATTTTTTTCAAGCTCGGGTAAGTTCGAGATCGGCTCGAACTCGGGTTTTTGTTTTTGAGCTCAAGCGGAGTAAGGCCAAGTTCGGGCCCGGCTCGGTTTGTTAAAATCTCTAGTCCATCATAGCTAGGATTTGCATAACTCTCTTATAAGACCGTCTCATACCATAAGACGGGTCCAATATAAGAGATTAGCCCAAGAAACGAAGTATTAGCCAAAATGAAATGAAATTTTGAAACCTCTAACCTCCACTGCCCACGTCCTCCATTTGCAACTCATCTCATGTCCTTAACTCTTAATTTCGTTGCAGCGCACGCCCTCACCACCGGGCACCGTAAACCGTAAGACCGTCTTACGCAATAATTCATACAAAAGGCTTTATCGCATTCCCAGTTTCCCTCTCCAGAATTCCCGCGCTTATCTGGTAAGCTACTTTCACGAATTCAATCGAATTAGGGTTTCTGTTCATCTTCACTGTTTCGATTGATTTCCGATCTATTGATGTGAAACTTGTGATTATTAGCCGTCATTTATCCTTATGGTTTTGAATTCGAATTGTAGCATCCTCACTTGCTTGTTCAAACCCTTCCAATTACAAATTTTAGTCGAATTTGAGTAATTGACTCGCTTTTCTGGTGATGTAATTTGATCATTGTATACTATGCTCAATATATCCTTGTTAAGGTTAATATTATTGATTCTGATCATTGATTTATCGATCGAGATACAATAAACAGTCGTTTTCGCAATGTCCTGCTAAGAAATGTTGTTTAGAGATCATCATGGCAAAATTGATGTTGTTGGTAGAACGTCATTGATTTGCTGTTAATTTTCTATATAGGTTTATTTTTTGTACGATAGCCGGACAGAGTGAAAACGATTTTTTGGGAGTAACAACAGCATGCCATTATATTCTCTATACAAAATCGTTGTTGTTGCCATTTGATGAAGGAGGACCTTATAATTTCAGACCAAATCTTGGGTAAATTGGTTTTACTATTACTTATTTTAAAACCTCAAGACGGTTAAAGACAAAAGGGTCACGTAGAGTTAGAGTGATAAATTGAACACCAACAAGAGGAAATTGGTTATTAGAAAGTAAGGATGGATAACTATTGCTAATAAAAGGGTCATGAGCTATAAAAAAATGTTAAGTAAGACTGTAAGAAGAGTCTCTAAAAGTGCTAAAGTGATTACTAAGTGTATGTAAGAGGTTACTTTAGAGTGTAAATAAAGTGTTTTCACACAAAGACTTGTGTAAAAGGTTTCCGTAGAAGTATTTGTGATAATTTGGAGGGAGGGAGTAGTAATTAAGAGAGTTTCACCAAAGGAACATGTTTGATGAGATGGTATTGGACATATCTCGAAAATGGTTGATAGTCTTCTTTATTATTTGATATATTGGACGAATTCTTGTTCGACGAATTCCTATTTGAGTAATTTATATGCACCCATAAGATGTTTCGTGTAGACTTTGACACCATACCTTGGAAAGTTGTCTGCAATTTGTATTGGAAGTTTGTAACCTTCTAATTTAGCCTTCGGATACCATGTCGCCTAAATTTGTCAGTGATTACACTGATTAGTTGGGGGTGTAGTGTACGGTCTACCTACCAATGCACACCATATGTCCTCGTTTTTGCCACATGGGTGTCTCTTTTAGCTACCTAGCGTATTTTTTTATTGTATGGCCACCACTAGGGATGGTAGTGGGTCAGGGACCCGACCTAGACCCTCCGGGTCGGACTCTAATAGGTCAGGGCCGGGTCTGAATTTTTGAGGCCCGAAGGGGTATGGGTCTTAATCAAATATTTCGGGTCTGGGGCCTGGGTCTGATTTATGGGACCCAGACCCGACCCGTAGACCCGTATAATTTTAAAAAAAAAAAACTTTAACCCAACAAACATACAGCCAGCCCGTTCTATGTGAATATTTCATTTCATTCTCAATTCTTGTTTCTACCTACCAAAAACCTGACCCTAACACACAGACCCTGAACTCCGGCCACAGCACCGGCAACCGGCAACCGGCAACCGGCAACCGGCAACAGGCAACCGGCGACCGACGACCGGCGAGGACAAGGACGGCGTTCTCCTATCTCCCTTTGTCAATTTTAATAAAGTTAACTCTCTAATTCATCCCTCTTTTTTAGGGTTTGTTTATTGATTTCGATTAATTTTGGTCACTTATCTGATTTGTTATAGGGTAATTTGGTTTCAATTTGTGTATTAAACATATTTGATTTGATTTTAGGGTAATTTGCTATTCAATTAATTTTACTCATATTGATTTGATTTTAGAGTAAATTTGTTATTCAATTAATTTTAGTGCTGATTTTACTAATAAGGCATATATGGTACTTTATTATTTTGTCAGATCAATCTATATAACGGTAGTGCAAGACTCCAAGTTCATGCACTCTCTTAGGATGTTTTTTTTTTTTTTTTTGACAAATTTCAAACCAATGTCTTATAAGTCATCGCAGGCATGCATTGTAGCCTTCGAGTTTAGCCTTTAGAACTATCTTGTGTAACTTCTACGACACGAGTCGTGGTTGTCAAGTCTAACTCATAAGTACATATGAGCAACGTTTATGCCACATTTTGCCCTTTTTAGCTGCTTAGTAGGAGTAGCATTTAGCTATTTTTTATCGACTCTTTCATTCACTAGGCTTGTGATGGTAGTATGGTACACCAATTTAAGTTTTGATACTATCACCATGGTCAAGGGGCATCATTAGGTTGCCTTTTAATGCTCATTAAACAATTTGTGAGCGTCTAAGTGCATAAACCGTAGGTCCACTCTTGTTTCGTATGTGTGTATGATTTAGTTGTTTGGATGTTATTTTCCTGTCTAGAGCGAGCAACATAACTTTTCAGATTAGATAAGTCGATATTAGTACAATTATTAATGTATAATTGTCTACCCCTAGGAAGCTCTTTGACAACGTTCAATTGAAATTATCTTGTACAGGGGTATCTTCCTACTTGTATTTATAACCTTCGAATTTTGCATTTCGAGTTCATCCCACGCGTTGTCAAAATAAGTTGAAGTTGTCTCATTTTCATATAAACGCCCAGGACCACCTTTATGCCACATATGTGTCGGACTGTCGGGTTTAGCCGCTGAGCTTTGTTAAATCCCACCTTGCGTGTATCTTGAAAATGGCTTGACACTCTTTGTTGTATGATATTAGACAATTTTTCATTACCACAACTAGTGGCACTTGTAAGATGTTTCCTAATAGTTTTCAAAAGATTCTGATATCAAAGTTTGTATTGTAACCTTGAAATCCGACCTTCCTATACTATCCCACAGGACTTCGTCAAAATGTGTTATAGTTGGGACTTGGGAGTACCTTCACAGTCGCACTTTAGGATCACGTTTATGCGAAAGGAGTGACCTGATTCTAGCATGTATTTTAACCTTTAGTTTTGATATCGTGAGATCATTTTGGACAAATATGTCAAAATGAATTGATGTTTGCCCAAAATCAACTCATAGGCACCAGTGTCATTTTTGTGCCATATGAATTTCCCATTTACTATCTAGCATTGTTTAACCACACCTCCCATATACCACACTAAGGTTTACCTATAGAATCCTTCTCAGTAGTTTCAGTTAATTTTAGAATCAAAACTGGTGAAGACATCAGAGCGTGTATTATAAATTTTGAAGTTTAGCTTCTTGAGACGATCATAGGTCAAAATGATTTGGGGTTGTCAGACAAACTCATAGGAATCTTAAAAAGCACCATTGCGCTGGACTAGTGCTCAGTTTAGTAGAATGCCATAGTTAGAGCCGAGGTTTAGGTAATGAGGCTTGTGGCAAGTAGAGGTTAAACGTAAGAAGATGAGTGCAATACCAATATGCTTATTTCATATGATGTTTTTGTGACTTCCTTTTTGTTTTTCCAGGTTGTCAAGTTTCCTAGAAAGAGGACATATACAGTCTTGCCTATCTGTTGATTAAACTGCCTAACATCTGGTGTGTTACATTTCTTCTGCTATGTTCTTTGTTTCCTTATTTCATCCAGACAGGAGAACTATGATTATTTACTTTATATCTTTATCGAATTCTTAATTTTTCCTTAACGAATTTTTGCCAGCTTTATACAAGATGCATCCTCCACTGACATTACACAGACATCCAATGTGCGCTGAAGTAAGTTGAGCAAAAGTTCACATTTAAAAGTATTTTTATCTTACAACACCTTTTTCTTTTGCAAATAGATCGTTTTAACTATCAGTGAGATTCTAAAACAGTTTTAGTTTTACCTCGATTTGTACTTTTTACACGCTGCTTTTGTGATCCTTGATCCCTTGTTTTATAATAACAGTGATAGCCGTCATACTAACTGATGGTATATTGTACAGATAATCGAGGAATTCCAGAAATGTCACGCGGAACACCCTTATGGGAAGTTTTTCGGCGACTGTACACAACTTAAGATTAAACTTGACCGTTGCTTTAGGCAGGAGGTAATTCTTTGTTCCGTTGATGTTGACCTGTATTTATGTATGTAGCTCTTGAACTTTTCTGTACATAAATCATTAGTAAGAAATGTCCATTGTTCTCAGAAAGCTGTAAAGCGGAAGAGTAACTTTGAAGAGAGCAAAAAGCTGAAAGAGAGACTACAGGCTTATAGAAAGGAAACTGCACAGCAAACTTAAGCCTCTGCAAGTTATATGATACTGTTATCCACCCATCTTCGTTTTTTCGGCAACTCTGTATGTTGACGACTTGTTGTATAATATATTGTCAACGATATTCAAGAGTTAATTTTTAGGTACTAGGGTTTATGTGAATTGTGAAATAAAAGTAATGCAATGGGTCAACAAATGTCCCCTGGTTGATTGATAGTCATTTGACTGGTAGCACCCGGTCTAAAAACCTATCAATAATAAAACTGCCTCTGTGACTCCCAACCCGGAGATGCATTTCTTTTCTCAAAGATGATTTAATACATACTTCTCCTTTCATTTATCAGTACATTGCTTTTTGTAATGAAATTAGATCTGTTAGATCATTGCAAGATTTAATGTAAGACCGCTACGAGGAAGTCAATCTCTATTTCTAATTGAGAAATGGAGAGGATTTCACCCTGAATAAACGAGCTTAATTGACCGCATTGCAATAGTCATCAACATTGCCATCGACCTTGACGTTTCAACTCTTCTACTTGAATCTTTGTACAATGTACGTCTGGATGTAGAACATCAGAAAATGCAAACTTCAACTGTTTACATCACATACTTTTCATTATTGAGTAATAAATTACAATATTCCACTACACAATTATACATTATATACTCTAAATGAATGATATTAAAGGAAATAGATTATGTGCAATAATGGAATTACGACACTTCCCCCAACCCTAGCAATATGAGGGTGGCACCAAGCACGGGCACGGGATATGTACTCATGATGTTACATAACATTTACAAAGTTACATTCCGGGAAAGAAACTACTGCCAAGACTTGTACCTAAAGAATAGCTTGTATAGGTTCAACTTGTGTTCAACCAATCAGAGGAAGTGCGCCATTTCACCGAGAGCTCCATTGTGAACCATGATTCACAGCAATGGAACGGAAAAAATGCAATTAGTATACTAGGTTTCTACCATCTCCAGCTTTATGTGGGTTCCATCTATTTTGTACTTCCAAAACCAACTCCCATTATCCTTATTTGAACCTTCAATGGGATCTAATTGCAGCGACAAACCTGAAATTTAACGAGTATCCTTGTTAGTTGGATTATCTACTTGCACTAGTTTAGATCTCGTAAGAATTCTGTGATTTCATGGTGTAGCATAATTAGTCTTCTCTGTTTGCACAAAGTGACTAACAAAAATCGATATTTTCATACAAGGCCTTCTATTCCATATTAACATAGTTTGCAATCCCAGCAGGCCAGCAGTCAGATTTAAACAATTTTCAGTCCTAAACGGTAAAAATTAAAAGCGTCTTGTGTTCTAAGTTTGTTAATTTCACAAATAAATCGATGACAACCACGAATAAATGGGTGAAAGACTGGTAACAGGTGAAACAGATCACAGATTTGTCTTTTTCCACTCTTCGCCCTAAAGAGGAATAATTTCCTGCACCCTTTTATTACCATGAATGTCCATTTATATTTAGGTCTCTCTTCTTTGGCAGGAAAATAGTGGCAAAACAGATGAAGGTGGAACAATCAATGATTAGAAATTCTCGTCACAAACCTGGATTATCAGATGTAATTTTCAACTTGTGACCATCAGGAACTTCAAATACATGATTCCCCTGCATTGCAAACAGTTTGTTAAATGCTTCACCGAGGATAAAACAATGCGATGAAGTATATCAACATTCTAACATCAGTAATTGGACATTATGGTCCACGGAACTACAGAATCTGCCTCCTATAAACTCTTCATTGTTTAATAAATTAGACATACAAGTGACTAAATCCGAAGTTATATGCAATTAAATACACTTCAACAAAATACTGTCTGCAGTCATATTCGTTTACAAATGGAGCATGATGTTAAATTTTGATAGACACTGCATCACAACCGAGTTATCAAGATTTTAAATGTCACTACAACATTTTGAGGTAGCCTCGATCAAATTTATGGTGGAATGACTGAGATCAAGTCAGGATGACCTACTCTGAGATCGAGTCCACATTTAAATACCTGAGCTGAATTTTGCTACACGCATATATCTTTCAGCAAACATTTTGACAAATGAAAAGGACAGAGGCTCCTTCAAATAATTCATTACAATGGAACAAAGCAAAAAAAACTCCCTAAATTGATTCTGGTTTATTTTATTGTGACACACCAGTCATTTGATGCAAGACTCGGGAGCAATTTTCAGTCTCTCTTAGTGTTGTTAACACTTAACACAAGGGTAAGGAACTAAGGATGTAAGGCTATGGGAGCTCTGTAGGCACTCAAGTAAAGAGTGTTGTTGCACATATTTTGAACAATTCAGCACTTCTTCCCATAGCAGGTTAGCAACCTAGCAAAACCTTAAATGCCAAATACTATATCACGGAATTTTACCTCAAAAGTGACATCAGTTGCATCAAATTCAGCATTTCCATGCAGTATAATCTTCAACCCTTCCACCCGATGCACCTCGTGCTTCCAGTACACGTTGCGTTTACAGTCCCAGTCAATCCCTTTGTTCAACACCCTGACGTTCTGCAACTTACATCTCGCACACCTACACAAACCATCAAATTTTATGAGTTCTCTTCTCCTGCGTTTCAAACTACGGGAAGATGGTTGCAGAAACTACCTGTGACCATATTCTAGTAGAGATTCCCCACTTGCCTTAGGCCTTATCGATCCCATCACATTTTCTGCCAAAATGACCATGCTGCCATCAAGCTGAAACAGAATCAAGTCAGCAACAAAAATTTCAATTCCCTGACCGATATATACTAGTTCAAACAGCACGCACCTCAACATCCTTCCAGGAAAACTCAGCAACCTCAATTTGCAACTCTGAGCCCTTGGATATGGAACCTCCATAAAACTAAAAGTGGAAGCAATAAATAGTTCAGTAATAGAAACCAAACAGTACAAGATTGCAAAAAACTCTCAAGCCCCCTTTTCTTTACTCTTGGAGTCTTGGATATGGTAGAACCAACATTCCCAAAGAAATCAAAAGCTTACATGCTTTTACGTTAAAAAGTCATTAAGAAGTGGTACTCATGACTTGAGCTCAAAACACAATAACGTAAAAAAAATGCCTTAATAGCTTCCGTTTACCAAAAAACGAAATAAAATAAAAACCTTTCCCCACTTCTAAAAGAGAAGGGAGCTTGATCTTGAAGGATCGGACTAGCAAAAGTTATGAAAGGTATTAAGCTCACCTTTTGTCTCGAAACCTCCCATAAGGGGCCCAAAGCAGGATGTAGAAAGATGAGGTATGGAGGACCAGATTCAATGTAGTTGTCATTACCTCCAACCTGCAGATTATAAAGTTCAAATTTCAATTGCTTGACACATATCATGCTTTAGTTTGCCTCAAAATTATTATTTTCACCAGCTTCTAATTCCATATCAAAATTGAACTAATGCACCATCTCTTTCTAGCATAGTAACCATGGCCATTAACACCAGGGGCTCGTCTCAAAGGCTATTAAAGAGCATTTATGAGAAAGTGGCCATCTGACTTCTAATTAGAGCATATTTCCCATATATACTAATTATTTGGGATGATAGACAGCCATGAAGGCACAATAGAAAAAATGTCTAAAGAAGATAGAAGTTATATGTGATAAAAAAATTGCATACTTCTGGAAGCTTTATACTGCAATTGGAAAGGAGATCATAAGCATTCCTCGTGATGTCCAACAATGCTCCATCTGGAGTCTGCAAAATGCAAAGAACGCCATCGTTCACTAGCTTCTCTAAGGCTCTAAGCAGAGATGCCATCCTTCACATAGTATAGTAAGTAAGCCACATCCTTTAAGGAACGATAAATTTATGCAGCACTCTAGCGTAAAATCTCACTTATACTAGCATCCTTCTGATGTCAATGAAACTGAAATGTTAAACCTCAATGACCAACATTCAGCTAAACGCACTTTCGAGTTTCTCTGCACTCTTTATGATATAAATCAAGAGAACATCGCCCAGACTATCATGCCAAGTCTTACACAAGATAACACTAATAGAATTTGCATTTAAATTTACCCCACATAAATAAAAGCATATATATGAGAAAAGCCTACAACAAGGTAAACGGCTATCATCATACCCATATAAAGTTAAGGCGGCACGCTTCTAAAAGTGGGAATTCCCAAGGTGATGTGCTCGAAAACAAGGTTGGAAGTCACAGTTGAATACCTGGTGAAGAGAGTTGTTGCCATGCTTTCTTTTCTTCTTAGCGGATGATGTGACCCTTCTTCTCTCATTATATACCATATATGTATCAAGATGATCTGCTATTATTGTCGAAATCAGAAAGATGAATAAATCAGCATAGATATAATAAGGCACGTCGCAAACTAAATAAAATACAGCCTCTCAGGAAAAAAATTAACATAAATAAAATACGTGTCTGAATCGTGCATAAGTTCAGACCTTCTTTTACCCCATAATATCGAGATCCATAGGTGTTGCAAAAATTATCTGCAATATTTTGCATTGTGCATTCCAACCTGCCACCAGACACTCTGCAACAAGCCAGACTGATGTTAAAATTCCTTCAAAAAAAGTTTTTATATCTGTCCATACTCCATTACTCCATAGACTACAGATTACAGAGTGCACTTTTCCATTGATATACAAGTAAGCAACTATGCATGAGGGGAAATTCCGGCATTCCTTTATGTTTTTTGCCCCAAAGACAAAGGAGAGAGGATGTACAAAAGTCGAAAGCTGTAGTTTTACCTGCGCGTGATGCCATACTGATCGATAAATTCAATTTGCTTCTTAATATTAAGAACCAATCCAGGTAAACTGGTGTCATCGTTTCGTGATGCAACTTGCTCGGCGGAATGTAAATCAACATATAAAATGTTTGTGTTGGCTGGAAACTCAGATAGCAAGCTGGGGAACCATTAACATTTATTTATTAATGCAGAGGCAAGATGAAATCAGAAATGCAAACAAGCATTGGGTTAATCAAAACACAGAATTGCACACTAAGTAGCAATGTAGCATAAGTATGTGGCAAATAAGTATATACTTTTTTTTTTTTCTTGTAATCCAACCAAAAAAAAAAAAACAAGTATGCGGCAAATGCAGATCGCCAGGCTCAGAGGCCTCTAACTGATTTTGGCTCCCATGTACAATAAATAAAGGTCACTTGGCGTTTTTTTCTTCTTCAAAGTGAACGAGAAGCCTTAGATAGGTTTCATAGATGACAATACCTCTTTTGTGAAAATGCATTAGGGATCCCAAATTTATCAAACTCGGTGTACTCGATGCATGAAAGGCCATAAGCCCACTTCCCGCTTTTTTCCTTCTTTTCAATCAAAACATTAATCCCTTCCGTAGCCTCAGGGTTCCTCTTGCACGATGCAAATCCTAGTTTCTGCAAAAGCAAGAAGCAGAGCAATTGAGATTGGACAGCACTGACATATAGACCGCATGTCTCCATTTGCAGCCCTAAAATGCTACTTCATGTTTGGCACCTAAATACCCGCAAGTCGAATATATCATATTATAAGATAATTTTAAAAAAATACAGAAGCCATCAGGATAATATAGATCACTATAAGCAATCGAACTAGTCCATCACACTACGAAAACTCCTTGGTTATACTGACTCAAATGGAAAGCAAACAGTAATATACTCAAATGCTAAAGAGATCATGGACCAAGGGAAAGATATGGAATTATCCTACCCACAGCCAAAATTAATGGCTTTACCAGCTATGTTACTCAGACTCATTTAGTAGTATCCGACACGGGTGCGTGTCCAAGTGTCGGACTCCGCTATTTTTTTTGAAAGAATATTTTGGTCTAAAATGAGGTGTCCAAGTGTCATACCCATGTCCGAGTGTCGAGTGTCGGACACGGGTACGCGAGGAAATTAGAAGAGTCTGAGTAACATAGCCAACCCCACAAAAAATCGTCACAATGCTGCACCACGGAAAATATAATCAATTCCCACATAAAAAACTATCCAGAGGTCAAAGTGTTGGTTTTATACAATGAGCGTTGAAATATTGCATCATACTGTCATAAAAAAAAAAAAAAGGAAAAAGAGCGACTGATTATGACCATGAAACTTGGGTCTATTCCAGCAATGATAACAGCATTATAATTCAAACTTCGAAATCTGAACGGATCAAGGGCAACGAGCAAAATCATCTGCCACAAAACTCATCGACATTCTCTACAAATTACCGCATTCACAATGCCTGCAAGACTGCAACCTAACCACCCAACCGCGTAGATGCAATCTATTCTCACAAACACACGAATCTATGATTAAATTCTCAGCAATACCTCGACCAAGAACAAATCAATTAACCAAAAGATATCATTGAAAAACAAAAGGGGCATCCTCACATCGAACCCTTAACCGAAAACCAAAAACCTAAAACTGAAAACAACACATTCTATTTCAAATCCTCAAGAAACAAGGATGCAAAGCATTACAGACAACATGAATTCAACAAATACCCAAAACAACAAACAAGCATTATAATTCAAATTTCACAATGCTTTCAATTTAACAACAATTTAAAAAACAACCATTATGATTAAAACAACATAAAAAAACATTATAATAACCAAATTAACTAACAAAAAGGGGGAAGAACATGATGATTAATTAATAAATTACCCAGCAACAAGACGACAACCATGTTCATAACGTTGTTGATGACGACCAGTACGAGCAACCAATTCAGACATTCCTTGTTCTTCTTCTTTATCAAACCCATCAACTAACCCCATTTTTTACCAATCTCATGTCTTTTTTTACCAAGACATTAAAACAGTAAAAAACCCACCTACAAATTACCAAAAAGATTCGATCTTTACAATCAAAATTCAAACTTTAATTCAATAATGAAAACCCAGATGTAATTTCAACCTAATTATTGATCTTGTATATCCAATGCTGCACAATATTCATCAGATATGCATTGAGTAATTTAGGGTTTGTATGATTGTTGCTTATGATTATTAAAATCACAAATTACATTGCAGAAAAGGGGAAAAGATAGATGGAGAAAGGGGGAAGAAACAAAAGGAAGGGAGGAATTTTTTTTCGGTTTTGATGCCCAAATTGAAAAATGAAATTCAGGGGAAAAAAAAAAACTAGTGGATTTTGTTGAGAAATAAATGAATATAATTAATTTTAGAGTAAACCGTATTTTACTCCCTTTTGAAACCAACTTTTTTAAAATTATTCCCTTTTGAATTTTGTTTTTAAAATTACTTCCTTAAGTTGCATTTTTTGCTAAAATTACTCCCTTAAATTATATTTTTTCCTAAAATTATTTCAAAACTCCAATTTAAGTTGACTTATTTTCTTTGTTTTTGAACCACGCCTATATTTGTCTACCTAGTTATACCTTTCAAAGTATAGATTGACTAAGTCACAAACGGAATAAGTTCAAAAATAAACGAAATAAATAACTTAAAGTGGTGTTTGGGAGCAATTTTAGCAAAAACATGTAATTTAAGGGAGTAATTTTAGCAAAAAAATTCAAAAAAGAGTAATTTTAAAAAATTTGATTTCAAAAGGGAGTAAAATCTGATTTCAAAAGGGAGTAAAAATTTTATGAGAGAAAATGCATTTTTTTTGGATTTTTTTTTATTATTGGGTGTTTTTTTGTTTGTTGAAATTTGTGTAGATTGGAGAATCGAAATTCAAACTAGAGCGGTTTACGGGATCTGTGTCGGATATGGGGTCGGGGTTGGGTCAAACATCTGACCCTAGCGTGGCCTATGTGGAGGGTGGTACCGGCCCCGTGGAAGTGATTTGGGCGGGGTGGACATATTCTTATTTTCTAAAAATAAAAAAGGTAGAGCATTAAGCTGGAGCATACGTATAGAGAGGCCAATAGAGGCATAGAGCAGCTGATTGGCTAGCAAATAGTGGAGTCGAGTCTAGTACTATTCCTACACATTTTGAGTCCTCGTCTAGTGATTTACGTTCCATACTTCGGGAGGACATATTTGGGGTTGCTATTCCCCGTGTAATAGCGATTAGTTAACTTCGGGGCTCAGCCCCTCATTAGTACC
>JAOWBH010143808.1:0-13015 GCA_028566215.1 Silene coronaria | reverse complement strand
GGTAAGGATGATGACAAAGAAGGGTTTTTCCGGAAGTTTTTTAAGGAGAAGTTTGAGGATAAGAAGGATGGGATTGAGAGGAACGATGATGAAGATGATGAGAAAGAGGGGTTTTTCCGCAAATTTTTCAAGGAGAAGTTTGATGACAGAAAGCATGGTCACGATGGCCAGAACGATGAAGACAAGGTTTTTGCCAATGGCGATGAAGACGATTCTTCAGAGTTTCCGCTATTCCGAAGGTTATTTCGTGTTCATCCAGAAGAAGTGAAGATTACATCTCCAGATGCAAACGGTTTGGAAAGCAGTCCAGGGACAGAGAACTTCTTTCGCAAGCTTTTCCGTGATCGTGATAGATCTTTGGAGGATTCAGAGCTTTTTGGCCAGAAGAAGCAGAAAGAGGTCAGTTAATGTTTTTGTTTGTTTTCTTCTGGTGAATTATAAAGGAATCTGTAGCTTCAATGAACCTAAGATCAATATTTCTCTGTTATGTGTTTAACGTGCTTCAACGATTGTGTTACCTTTTAGTGACTGATTAAGTTGGTGTCTGTTTAGAAAAAAAATGTTAATTCTCAGTCATAATCAGGTCTTTCTGGATTTTAAAGGGTGGAAGAAATAATGTATTATTGTTCTAAAAAATAATACTTCGTCCAAAGGAGTTAGATTTCAATGTAGAGATAGAACTATAGGAGTAATTTGTTTCCTCAGTAATCTGTATTATGTTCTCACTTTCTTATCAATCTCACGCTGTGAGTGTTGCAGAAATATTCTGGTACCGCAGGTTCACCGGGGAATTGGAATGAAAAAACTATTTCCAAGCCTCCACTTCCGAATAGTGCTGCATCACAATTTCGTAAAGGAGCTTATCACGAGTCACTGGACTTTGTGCATGCACTTTGTGAAACTTCCTATGGTTTAGTGGATGTTTTTCCAATGGAAGATCGCAAAAGTGCATTGCGAGAGGTGATCCATCATGTTATTCTTTATTCAGATGTACTTTCTGAATTGTTCCTTTTCTTTTGTAATAACCATTATTGATATGTGATTTCTCCTTTTAGTCCCTTGCAGAGATCAATACCCATGTGGCTGAAGCACAAGCTAGTGGAGGTATGACTATAGGCTTTGGTTGTGCTTTGAATCTTTATGTGAACAAGCTATTTATTTGTTTTCCGAGATCATGATGACATCTTGCGTGGTTGCATTTATTCCAAGCATCAATACCCATCTTGTTCTTATAAAGGAATTTGTTCCTTGTCTGAGCCCACCTGCAATAATCGGAAGTGTTGTAGACACTGTGGTTATTTAATTAATTGTGTGGAGATATGTGTTCCATTGACTGATTTGTCTGTGAATCATTTTATTTTCAGGTGTGTGCTTTCCTATAGGAAAAGGGGTTTATCGTGTGCTGAACATACCAGAAGACGAAGCAGTCCTTTTGAATTCGCGTGAGAAAGCACCTTATCTTATTTGCGTGGAGGTCTTGAAATGTGAGACTCCAAGGTATTTGTTCTGCAGCATTTGTGGGTGTTTTTTTTCTTTTGTTTTTTAGTAGGGGAAGTTGGCAAAAGTTCCAATGTCAGGGTAGTTGGCTATGGATGTTTATATGTTACAGAAGTTAACGAGAATTAATTGGATTTTCTTCCAGTTATATCAAGGATACATCCAATGCCCAAAAATTATCCAAAGCAGGAATTCCTTTGGCAAATGGAGATGCATTATTGCCGAAGCCACCTCCTTGGGCCTATCCATTGGGGACTGCTCAAGAGGCTTACCGTATTGATGATGGGATGTCTAGATCAACTTCTCAAGCGATTGACCGAGCCATGGGTCAGTTTAAGGAAGCGAAAGTGAAATTTGTAAACGTCAGCCTCTCAGTGGAGGAACACTGCTGTGAACAGTCATTCCATGGACAAAGTGATGTATTAAGAGTAGGGCATCAATATGATCTGGAATATGTGAGAGTTGTACTTACTGCTGATTCCAGGCTCAGATTAGAAGACATAGAGGATCAAGTGCCACCGCGTAAAAAAGAGCATCGCCGTGTCCCAAGTATGGTAGCTATGGAGGAAGTGAAGGTATGCTGTTGCTTGTTTTGATTATCTGTGTCAGTACTAGATAGTTGTTTGTTCCTTACCCGACCGAAGCTGTAATATTTGTCTACTTCAACTGTCTAAATACTTGAGGACTTGCGATCCTTGTCTATTCTAACTGTAGCTTTTATGCTTTACACCAGGGGAGGGGGGCTTGGGGGTAGAAATGGGTAGGCATGTGCGCAGTAAAAAATATTGAATAAAATACAAACAAACGAACGACTTCTCTCCTACAAAGGCACAAACCAAAACAAACAAGACAAGACGCCACATAGATATGATTCCTAGTTGGATAGGTTTAGATTTCCGTAGATATTTCCTTTGTAATTACGTTACCATGTAATGACATTGCAATTTTTATGTATCATTGTTGTCCGCAATTTTTTTCTTATAGTACCTACCCCTTCCTCAAATCCTGCTCTTCCCCTGCTTTATTCTGTAATAAATGTGACCATTGTGTTTGTTGAAATTGTTATTGCCATTTACTTCCGGCAACAAGTCTGCAGTAGATTTATCCGCGAAGCGTAAGAAGAATTTTTTGGTTTTTTTGGGGTTCTCTTACCTTTGCTTTCCGAGAATGTTAGATTTAATTCGTATTGATGACATAATGCTTATGTTGTAAGTAACTGAGAACAAGAGTTAGTTCAAGGGGAAAGAGCTCTCTTACCCCAACCTTGAAGTTGGGGGTTCGATTCTCACCCCTGACATCGTGCGCTCATTTGTACCAAAAAAAAAAAAACGATGCAAGTATGTAACTGATGGGTAGAATTTTCAGCAACTAGATGTTTTATGTTTCGCTGGAATATATAGTTCAGTTATTTGGTAAAGAATTTGAAATTTTCAACTACCTCGTGGCAAAGTTAGAATTATGAGATGTTTGGAGTTTGGAGGGTTATTTGGCTCGATTCTTCAAGCACTTCTTAATCGTCTTTTTATACATAAGTTTACCCATGATAGCTTGAGAAGTTAATCTTCTTGCTCTCTTTTGTATATCAGTATATGGCTATATGGGCTTCACCTCCTTGTTGTCTTTTAGTACTTGAGTGTCACTGCCTTGGTGTCTTTTATTCGATGTTCTACATCACCTATAAACAAAATACTAGAATGATTTCTTAATCCATTACCGCTTCTTACTGCACGTCCCCACCTATCATCTCTCATCCCAATTCATCAAACTGCTCACATTATATTCTACTGTCTACACCCACCAGTTTTGCATCATTTGTTTCTGCTGATTTTCTCATAATCTCATGTTTGCCTCTTTAGTAACACATTTTTTGAAAGTAAACTTTGCTGTTGTAATTTCGTGATTCGGTTCTGAGTAAAATATTTTATTGCTACTTTTTTGTTTTTTCTTTCATAGGCTGCTGCAGCTAAAGGGGAAGCACCGCCTGGATTGCCTGTTAAGGGGCCTGGTCAAGATTCGTCGGATGCGCAACATAAGGTTCTTACTGTTAAACATTCACTTTTTTCCCTTCAGCACTATTTAAATGTTTGAAGCAAGGAGAGTAGCAAGAGCAAGATTGCATATTCGTGGCAGCTTCAGACACTTTTATGGTGGGGTCTATGTTGGGATATTGTATAAGGCCTAGAAACTACTAGGTGTAATTATTCTTTGCCATCGTGCAGGCTGCAAACGGTGGTCCTCCAAAGCCCACAGATGCATTATCTGGTGAACTTTGGGAAGTGAAAAAGGAAAGAATACGAAAAGGTTCAGTTTATGGAAAATTGCCTGGTTGGGATCTGAGCTCTGTGAGTGTTCAATATAAGTCTCTTCATTAATTTTGCTTGATTTGTGCCCTTATCTCTTCATCTATATAATATATGCCTTGTTCGTCTATAGAGCTGATATATTTTATTGAGTGGCAACCGGCTGATACATGTCGATGACCTGTTATAGAAGGATCCATTTACTCTTATATTGCTTACTATCTGATCAATTATTCAATCATAGGAAATATGCAATCTGGGCTGTGATAAATTCATCATTTTATTTGTGATATTTGCCAGAATTCTGTTTGGTTGTAGAATTTTGAGATATAGGTGTTCTTTTTTCTTTTTTTTTTTTAGCAAGAGACCTAGGTGCTCCTTTTCGCCTTAATTAACTAATTATTCTATTAAAGCAACTAATTTTTTTTTTTATGTAGCACTGGAATTGACTAGGTAAACCACGGGTGGTACTTTTTTGCGCTATCCTGTCTGCTTCTCTGACGTTGCTGTGTGAGTGCTTTGCATGTGTGTGTGTGTGTGTGTGTGTGGGTGTCTGTCTGTATGTGTTTGTATTTAATGAGGTATTCACAATACCAATCACTGTTTAATTCACTTTACACGGCCATTTAACGTCCCAGCCCCCTTTTTGTTTTTTATGCAGGTCATTGTGAAAAGTGGTGATGATTGCAGGCAGGAGCATTTGGCTGTGCAACTTATATCTCACTTTTACGGTGTGTGTCATTACCTGTTTGTTCCCTGGTACTTGTGAATTCTGAAGCTTTATAGAGTCATGTATTCATTATTCGAGATAGTGTATAGTGTGTACTTTTTTTCTTGAAAGAAGTGTATAGTGTATACTAATGGTCTCCCCTTGGCTAATGCGCTTTCTAAATAATGTTTTTGCATGCGATTAGAGATGAGATATTTAGAGAGAACCATACATAGAATGCTAACTGAGTAATTTAGAGATAGAATGCTAACTGAGTAATTTAGAGATAACCATATGCCAACTGAGTTAAGGGAGGAATTAGCGTCTAGTATGTTTTCCTCATATTAGTGTGTTCTAAAATCTAATTGCAGCAAATTAATTTCTCTTATTTGTGGTTGGGTTTAATTATTTCAGATATATTCCAAGAAGCTGGACTACCTCTATGGTTGCGCCCTTATGAGGTCTTAGTAACCTCATCATATACAGCTCTCATCGAAACGATTCCAGACACGGTAACTAACTATATTGGCTCAAGATACTGATGCTTACCATTATAATACATTAAGTGGAGAGCTCATGGGTGCCAACCTTTTATCACTTTCTACAGGCCTCAATTCACTCAATCAAGAGTAGATATCATAATATAGCGAGTTTGCGTGATTTTTTCAATGCAAAGTATCAGGAAAATTCTCCGAGTTTTAAACTTGCTCAGGTACATGAATTGTTTTTGGTAATTTATCAAATGTACATTAGTTGGAATAAGGGTTTGCATTGTTTGGAGGATTCTGTGTGTTGCTTCCCTTGCTGTGTCAACCATTTTGTCAGAATGTCAATATGGATCATAGAACCTTACGATCTTACGTTCCAATAAGTGATGACCAATCACATTCTATGTAGGATTTCAAGTGTGTAGGGTCTTACGATTCTGGTTGTCTTAGAATGTTTAATGTAAAATCTTAACATGATTTTACGTTCCTAGTACTTTATGATCCCATTATATAATTGTATAAAATATATAATTTTCTCTTATTATACACTTATAAATGTAATTCAACTATGTTTATAGAAAAATATACTATTAAGTTAGTTGAGCTATCTAATCATAAAATAATAATCCAATTTAGTGATAACTTGTGAATAGGTAGCAATACATTAGTGTTTTGAGTTTAATACACAAGATTTTTCTATATTTCGACAATATAATTATATTCTTTTACTTAGTTTGTACTTAGTAGTATCTTGCGACTACAAGGTACACTACAATATAAATAGCCAACTGATGAAGAGAGATCTGTCTTTGGGTGCCTGCTTTTCGCATCTAGATTTCATTTTTTTTTCTCTCTCTTGAGCTCTCAGTGGAGAATCCTTGTTTTGTACATTATGTTATATGGCTAGTCTTGTTTGAGAGTGTCAGTGTATAGCCTGCATTTGGCCTTAGTGCATGGCGGGTGTCTGATGTTAGTTTTTCTTCATTGAGATGTTGGTTCATTTATTCATTAGTAACTTGCACTTGATTCTAGTGTTCGTTTTAATTAGTGTAACACTCGGGTTAAGAATTTATCTGTTGGTGGTATAAAATATCCAATCTTCCCTGACGTCAAAATCGGTACTTATTTGATTGGCTTGGCTCAAATTAATGGGTTATTTGCATGGTTAAGAATTTCACTTAAATGTAGACACGACATAGCTAAAAAAATTTGAGAAATTGGTTGTCACTTGTCTAGATGAGCCTTAAACATGTGTCCAAGACATGAATATGATACAACATAATTCGTTTCTTCAGAGACATATTGAAAAGGGTTTCTCTATATGATGCCCTCTTGTTTTTTCGATTTATATGTGGTACTCATCTTTTAAAAACATCATTGGTACCCCTAAGTTTAATGAAAACTTCGTAAAATACCCAAAAAGCTCTAATCCATCATTTCTAAATGTTTAGCTTATGCATTTTCTATTGATTTTTTGGCGATAATTTGTCAAACTTTATCACGAATTTCGTTTACTCAATCTTAACTTTAACTGTTAGAAAACTCAAATTTATTAGTTTGGTTATTTTATGGACAATTTATAAAATTTAGGGGTACCAATGATGTTTTTAAAATCGAAGGGGTACCACGTAGAAATCGAGAAAACACGAGGGTACCATGTAGAAAATCTCAATTGAAATGTACAAGTGAAAATACTGTTATGAGAAAAGGCTATTGTATACCCTAGTTGGCAGTTATATCGTCAAAGATAGTGTGCATATTTGCGTATCCCTTTCATGAGTCGCGGAGTTCACCATTATCTTCTTGTATTCTTTGGCAGAGGAACTTTGTGGAAAGCATGGCGGGCTACTCTCTTGTGTGCTACCTTCTGCAGGTATTTGTCCTATTTCTTCTCAGCTACCTTGATTGCTTGCTATTCTATTTTACTTCACTTCACCAGTCAAGCACGTTGTTCTATAATGTAATTGTCAATGGATTTACAATGTCTCATCTCTTTCATTAGATGTCAAGCTCTTGTAGCTGTGCTGTTTTTGATATCCAACTGATTTCTGAACTCATGATTTGTTCTTTTATCCCATAGATCAAAGATCGACACAATGGTAACCTTTTGTTGGATGAAGAGGGTCATATCATACATATTGACTTCGGATTCATGTTGTCAAACTCTCCTGGCGGTGTTAATTTTGAAAGTGCTCCATTTAAATTGACCCGCGAGCTTCTAGAGGTATATTCAAGTTACTGTGTTCCTGAGATATTACAGTCTCCTTTTTTTCCTGTTTATTGAGTTCCTTGTGTTTATGCTGGGTTTCTAAATGTCAAATTGTTATTGCTTAAAAAATGTATTTGTTCTAGGTCATGGATTCTGACGCAGAGGGAGTTCCCAGTGAGTTTTTTGACTATTTTAAAGTAAGTAGAGTAAATATTGGTTTCATCTGTTGCGATCTTGATATAGGTTATGTGGTATTATTCATAACGCACAAACTTTGGTATAGGTTCTCTGTATTCAAGGTTTCCTTACCTGTCGCAAGCATGCAGAGCGCATTATCCTTCTAGTGGATATGCTTCAGGTTAGTGCCAAACCTTTTGACTCCTATGCAATTTGATTGAAGACGCTAAACAGTAAGCCTACTTGTGCATTGCATATCAGAAAGATTCTGCCTTTCTGCAAGTCTGTTTCTCAAAAAAAAAAAAAAGAATGGAAAAATTAATAGGAGTATCTCTTTCACAGAAGAATCTTTATTTTTTTGTTTTTGGTTGGGAATGCCTTTGAGGACAGTTTTTTTTTTTAAAAACGCTTACTTAGAGCAAGAACAATGGAGAGGATGATATGATCCTCTTATTTCTTCTTTCTTTCTCTTTTTTTTTGTTGACACATCATTTTCTTTATCCCCCACCTTCATTTCCATATCTTCTTCGTGTATTTTTTTTCCCTTACACAGGGAGGATCCTCTTATCCTTCCTCTACACATTTATTTTAATTATATTTAAACTTGTAACTAAAGAAAAAAATTTAACATATAAATATTCCACATTTAGAATTATCTATGAAAAATTGGCACAAGGTCCAATATTCCACCTCTAATTTTAGAGGAAGTAGTGATCATCCTCTTACTAAGAGGATGTTCTATGGAGGTTCTACAATAGAGAGGAGCACCTCTTAGAGGAAAGAGAGTGCTAAGAGGAGGGTCAATCCTCTCTATTGTACATGGTCTAACTTACATATTGTAGTTATCATGATACTAGCTTTAAGTACTAAAATCTTGATATCTGATTCAGGATTCTGGATTTCCGTGCTTTAAAGGGGGCCAGCGAACCATACAGAATCTGAGGAAAAGATTCCACTTAAGTCTCACGGAAGAGGTTTTATTTTTACTTCTCATCTCCTTGTTATGTGTTCATCTTCCATGAGTAAACTTTCCGGTTTGTTCTGCATAAATATTATGGAACATAATAACGCCTGGATAAAATTGTAAGTTGATGAAAGATGTGGGGGGTCAATTTATAATGATCGCTAAGAATATGTAAAAAACAAAAACAAGATTTCGAGTAGGAATCTTATTAGGGCACACCTCAAATTGGAATTTGGGAAGTTTATTAGTGGGCGAAGCTGCAGAAAGGGTAGTTTAACAGTTAGTCTTGTATAAGGTGGCTGTACACAAATTGTGTAAAAAGGGATCCAAAGATGATCATTTAAGTGTGTAAAAATAATTAGGAAAAGGCTGATTTACAATGAACTAGTGTAAGACTGATTTACACAAATATTTTTGGCTTTACAATGAACTAGTGTAAGACTGCTTTACACAAATATTTTTGGTAGTTTAAAGTTGCTTTTCATGAATGTGCTATTTGTTTGTTGCAGCAATGTGTCTCTTTGGTCCTGTCATTAATAAGCAGCAGCTTAGATGCATGGAGGACAAGGCAGTATGATTACTATCAAAGAGTATTGAATGGGATTTTGTAATATTAACATTTGCTGGACTTGTCGACAATATTACTAGTTCAAGTATGGGAAAGTGGGCCCGTGCCTCTTTAGCTAAGTACCATGGCTTTTGACTTTTTCGGTTGTCTCAGAGCTTGGATGAAGAACAGAAGGTATCAAGCAGTCTAATTTGTCAACTGATTTTTGGAGATATGAGACTTTGTAATTGTATCGGCTTAATACTTGTGGATGTGGTCACTTGCGGGAGATGGATTTCTATGTGAGCTTTTTTTGGCTGGTTGCCGCTTAAGTCGGGGACGAATACACAAATCCTCACAACTTGTTGTAGCTGTTGACTCTGTAAATAGCGATTCCGAGGAAAGAGGCTTGTCTTATGTTTGGAGTATTTGCCCTGAGCCAGTGCCCAATCTGTACATTTCGAAACACTCGTGTATCGGAGTTGAGCCTGCTGACTGCTTGCATATATGATGCCAACAATGGCCATGAAGAGCAGAGGCCTCGTATCTTGAGTGTTCTTGTGTATAATTTTTTTCTCTTTCTCTTTTTTTTTTTGTTCCTATTATATGTTTGTTCTTTTTGTAAGGACAATTCTTGTAGCTGATATTTAGACACCTTGATTTAGCAAGGTGAACCGCCTTGTATCTACCAGGATGTTGAGGCAGTTTCTTTGATTTTGTGTTTTTGCTTCTACATTTACCTTGTATGGTGATGTTTTACGCAACAAGGAATAGTTGTGTCTTTTGAGTGTGATGATGGACTTGTTCGCTGTGTTTATTGTCGTCCCGGTCTTGTACTGTTATTGATGATGGGAGTTATACGTAGCATGTTCGGAACATGAAAACTGGGCATAATTTTATCCCTTCAGCAATCACTAGCTAACAGTTGCTCACGTGTTAATGCAGAAGCTGCCGAATTACGTCTTGTGAAATAATTTGTGTTCTTTTAATGAGTACATTTTATAATGGAATTACTTTTTCACATACTTTTCATTAACTTTCTATCTAATGCCCTTCATACCTAGAATTAAGAAAATTAACTCTTACACCAATTTCTTCTCAAAACCTAATCTAATCTAAAAACCTTATAAATGTGGGAAATCTTCCCAATTGTGAATAGTAGGCCAGTAAAAACCGTGCCTCACGCATGATGAACAGACCTTCCACTGTTCTGTTCCTTTTACTTCTCCCTTTTATTTCCCTCTTTCTTCTTTACACCCCTTTCTTCTGTTTTTTTCCGATCTGTTTACTCGGTCTTTGGTTTCCTCACCATCAGCTTCTCCTCCTTGTTCTAGAATTAATTGGCGGTATCTGGGTACCAACTTAATTTTTTCGATTTATTTACTCGGTCCGGTTGCAGATTTTTGGTATCCTAGGTATTGCTTCCTTTTTTTTTTCAATTGTTTTTATTCATTTTTTGCGTTTGTGCGTTTTCCGCTTGCGTTGATTGTTCGTGTATTGCAATGTGTGATATTTCGTTTTGGTAATTTGTTCTTTTTTACATTTACCGAATTGTTCATGGGTTGCATTCTTCAGATCTGGACAATCGCAATTGCTGATTTTTTTCCCTTGTCTCATGTTCTCGATTTATTGATTATTAGTTTGCTAATAAGTATTGTATTATATGATGCAATTTTAATTTTTGATCGGTGGTTGGTTCTTTATAAGTTTACATCTTTCACCAGATAAGATGTGTTTTTGACTCAAAGCTATGAGCATATGAGTGATTCTTCTGTTTGTGTCTTAATTTCAATTGATCTGCGTTTAAATCATGAGATTCTGAGATTCTATATGCTTTCAAAAGGTGGGTTCTTTTTTCTGATTTTGAATGTTCAGCTTTTTTAATTGTGCATTGATTGATTTGTTATGGAGCTGTTGAGCAGAGTGCGTTTGGGTATTCACTCAAACCAACTCACGAAGAAGTATTGAACATGGTTGATGTATTGAATTGTTTCATGAAATTTCAATAAACGTGGTTGCTTTGAAAGTTCAGTTATTTTTGCTCTAAATGGTGTTTTGTTTATTATTGTGTAGTTGAGTGTCGTATTTGTTAAAAGTCGTAAATTTATGCATTCTCTTTTGCCTTGCTTTGTAAATGTGTCCCGACTGCCGCCTTGGTTTCTTATTCTTAGACTTGGTCAAGTTTCACTACGGACACTTCGTACTTGTTTTTCTTATTTCTGGAATGCCTTTGGTTTCTAAAACAACCAAATTAGGGTGGATTGGGGTTTTTATTAGGCAAGAATGTTGATGTTGACGCAAAAAGTTACCTCTTGTTCCTATTTAAGGCAAATCATAGTTTTTTTTGGAGGGCCCAACCCCGACTGTCTCTCTAGATTAATGTACATTAAACTACCACTTGAATCTTACCCCTTTCCCTTTCGGTTTTGGTGTGATGAGGCCTCTGTTGTTTGTTTGGTGATCACAGCAGTCACCAACTATTCTTTACACTTTCCCGAGCACTAGAGCATGAATGATGAGATGTAAATGTCTGTCTTAACACAATGATGTTAGATTCCATCGGTTTTTAAGGATTCATTTTTTTTCCCATTCATTGTCAAATGTCGTTTGCGTATTTTTTTCCCTTTTTTATAGAATTGAAAGTTACTTCTCTTTTGATACTAGAATATTTCAGGACCCCTACTTTTCACTGTAGGGTCTAAGGCAATATGATCTTTAATATAGATGGATTATGAAAGAAACATTTGAATATAGATATATTATTCTTTGAAAGAAACATATTTCAGAACATCATATTTTACGAAGTAGTAGTTATGATAGTATATAGATGGACTTTGAAATGTACTTATATATATACAACATAGTTGGTTGGACATTGAACTTATGAGGAGGACATTGGATTTTGATTCATTTTAGTGAGGTGGTTTGTTGATATTGAAAATTAGTAAAGATAGCAATTAAAGGTAAATCATTAACTATTATATGGATTTTTTTTCCCAACCTTATGTGTCACAAGTTTGATGTACTGCTTCTCTTAAGTATTCACTTGAAGTAAACATGAGTTGCCGTTGTTTTTTTTGTTTTTTTTTAAAATTTTAGGTTTAAGTAAGACTATATTGGTGTACATTCTCTAGAAGAAACATGTTAGTGTACACTTGAACCATGTTAGATTAAGTAATATCATGTTAGTGTACACTTGAACTCAAGTTTTTTATATCTAAACACCATCACCCTAAGCCAGTCACATGAATTCTCTAGAAGAAACATGCTAAAGCCCAGGTGTTGATTTCATTTGATGATTTCCTCTTTTTTCATTTACTGATTTCGATTGCTTGATTAGGGTTATGTACGTTTTTCGCCTGTTTTTCGTATTTCTTAAATCTTATCGTCTCATGTTAGTCATGTAATTAGCGGTTTAGTGATGGTCTCATATGAGGGAAGGGATAGGTAAAGAGACAGGGGTAGGCAGGCAGAGAGAGGTGGGAAAAGGGAAGGGGAGGGAGGGACGGGATAAGAAGGAAATGGGAGGAAGAGTGAAGGTGGAAGGGGGAGAGCGTCTCTCTTTGGCTTGGAAACGGAAGCGTGAGTATGAAGTGCATTCGGAAGGAACACGCGGACGCTGGGTTTTTCAATAACTTATCTCCTAATCCTTAATGACTTGAGTTAGACCTGGACCATGATTAGTTGCCATAAGCCAAGAGTTAAGACCCTCATCTATGCATTTGTACAGTAATCATATTTGTGCTGAAAATCTGTTTACTCCATTATCTACGTGTTTGAACATCAGATGATAGCCTCTCGGACTCGACTTATCTCCCTGTTTGTTTTTTTAAGACCAGAGCTTTGAATTTGGACCTCAAAGAAGTAAACAAATCTAAAAACCTTATAAATGTGAGAAATCTTTCCCAAAGTGAATAGTAGGCCAGTGATTTGCGTGCTCTTCGCGTGATGAACATTGTCACTGTTTTGTCCTTTGTTGTCCCTTTGTTACCTTCTCTCTTCTGTTAATTTTCTTCTTTCTTCTTTCTGCCGCTTTGTCCCTCTTTCTTCTTGCTCTGCAGCATCCTTCTCTTTATTTCCCTCTTCCTTTCTTACTTTTTTCGATTTGTTGATTTCTTTTACTT
>JAOWBH010143797.1:0-13018 GCA_028566215.1 Silene coronaria | reverse complement strand
CCCCGGTACGAGGCTAAAAATAATAGGTCACTTTAACCCCAAAAGATAGAATATCGATTAATTGGTCAATTTTTGGCCTAAACACTATACATAATTAGAATTAATCATTCATCCTAGCTGTTTGTCATATTAGTAACCTCAAGAAATTAGACATACATGACACTACTAATCTATATGTGAATGTGCGAAACTGAAAGAAATTGAGAGCCAAGAAGTCATAAACTGATTTCATACTAACACTGCAGTATCATAAAAACCGAAAAGAAAAACTTGAGACGATCAAAGTCATACTTGAATACAGGAGGGCTAGGCCTAAAAAAATCCAAACAGTTTTTCAAGTCCGTGGAAATTATGCATAATGCATCATAATTCACAAGTGTAGTTATTCACTTTTTCACCACTCGTGATAATCAATATCTAGAATTTCAAATAATACGTTGTACATTTGAAGAAAAACCAACTCTTGAATATAAGTCCATTGTTTAATTTTCTTAGACCTCACAAAAATGAAGTCAAATTTAGCTAATTGATCATGACTGGAATTAATGAAGATAGAACGAATTATATCACAATGCCAGTAATAAAGTACGCGGATCAATCAACTGCAGATTTAAATCAATGGCTAATTTTATTAGAATTACGAATTCCCTATCTCTATTTCTAATAAATTTCGACTTATTTTGATTCAAAGAATGGAATTTCCATTTTTTTTAAACCGAATTTCATTAACATTAATTTAAGTACTACTCTATATGATTTTGTTTGTTACCAATTAACTTCAAATATACCCTTGTACAAAAATGGCATACTTAATAGTAATGAACAGACGATCTTCAATCAATCGAAGAGTTAATAGGGAATGACACTGAAAGTGGCAGAAGAGGAGGAGACGAATTAGAGAGATTATAGAAGGGGAAGCGCTGACGAATATATTGAAAAAACCGCAGAATGGCTGAATTGACCTCATTCATTTGTGCTCTTATTTGCTAGTTTAGTCTTCGGGAGACTTCTTAAATAAAACATACCATTATGTACATTACCTTAAGGTTTGGTCGACATTAGGCTGAACAAGAGAGGTATCACGGCTATTACTATACTCCACTATATATACGTACCCATTTGTTGTGCTCCCTCTCATTTTTTTCAAAATTCGACTCCTAAATTTTAAAATCAATCATGTCGAGTAATTAATTTATAAATTGTTAATTTCGATGGATAAATTCTTCGTGTCCAAGTGGCATCTTCTAACTCTGGATGATAAAATCAGAGTACGATCATTTTAATAAGCATGCATCTCTCATTTTTAATACGGTTAGATTATAACCTAAGCGACGTACTGACTTAAGATTATGGGTTCCATTTTTGTGTACGTCATATTTCTTATTTATTAATCCTTATTTCGTGTTAACAGTATGATCCATAAATGAACTCAACAAGGGAAATATTTAAATGATAGGAATCAATGCTGGACATAGTGCGCTCATTTGAACTAAAAAAACATAAATGCCTAATGACTTTGCCTAAATGCTGATAGTCTTTATTTTAAGGTTACTTATTACAATAGCTTGCATTTTTAAGGCGATCAGATTATAACCTAAGCGACGTAAGATCAGATATCCCAATTTTGTGTCGCATTTCATTTTTAAGGTGATCAGATTACGACATAGAATGCCTACATTGTTGTTTGGCAACAGGATTTTTATAGCCAGAGAAATAAGTAGTCTCCATAGCAGCTTTTTGTTGATCAGGATGAAGTCTCATGCTCCCATCAGCGTCCACATAACCACATTCATACTCATATTCTTCCACCACCTCATCTTCTTCCTCATCCTCGACATTTAAGTCCGAGTATTCGCCGGATTTACGACCTATTTTCACCTTTTGACGACGGCGTTTTCTTGTAACGACCTCATAAACTTTCATGTTCACTATTTTGTAGTGGGTTATTATGAGGTCACCACTTCGCTGTGTGCCAAAATAATTTATGTTCTGGCCGGAATTGACGTTGAAGGTGACGGTTGTGCCGGTTGGAAGAGGAGGCCGTGAAAAATAGTTGAAGGGGGAAAAATAATCACCAAAATACTGGCCAAACCATGAAATACCTTTGTGGGTTGAGTTGGATTCATTCATTGTGTTTTTATCTGGACCGATAATCTTTGCTAGTGCTCACTCTCCTTAAATAGAACCCGTCATGCACGAGTCAAGATTCACTTCATTTCCTTTCTCTTTGATGTTTTCTTTGCTTATAAACGGTGAGGATCTTGTCTAGCAGAGATTAATTAAAAACACTTCAATGGCTACCTCAATTTTTACACAATTCAGTTAGATCTCGACCATTCAATTTTTTTGTTTCCAAATCAAATCTTATTACCAATAGGTAATAGAGCGAAAAGAGAAAGCAAATGGAGAGGATATATCTTCGACATACACATCTATTCAACAACGGGTCCGGGTAGGCGATTCATTCAAAATGCTCTACCCGTATAATGTAATCCAATATTCTCGTTATCAAAAACCGGCTAGTGGAATTTCGAATCAATCCTATTGTTATATCCTTATTGGGTGATGGTGACACTAAATTATCACCAAGTTGTACCATCACTTTAATGTATGTACGTAAAGTTGAGTTAAGGAATAATTATGTATGTGTGTCGATTTTATATTGGCCAGGTTCAATGGATAAATTCTTCATGTTGAAGGGCATCTTTGCTTGTAATTCTTGATGATAGATATGAGCACTTTAATTATCTGGTACTTATCCTATGGTAAGCTTATTACCTGATAATTAGACCACTCTTTTTGTTAAGACATCTCAATAGATTACACTTTTTAATTAGATGTTTCGGGTAACTTATTTAAAAAGTAATTTATTTAACCAAAACTTTTTACTTTACTAGTTGCTGCGCCGCGCCCTCCCGGGCGCGGTGTCAATTTCGGAGATCGTTGACGCGGAAATTTGAGAAAATGTTCCACGAGGTTCTGGGTAACGTGACACATAAATCAAAGTACTCGGCCCACTTAATTTCGAATATATTACTACACATTGCAAAAGTGTGTACCAGCTGAGGGAAGGGGGCGTGGATCCTGTGAGTTCACTTTGGAACTATTTATCGGAAGGCACCACCACATAAGCATTCAATCTTGTCCTAGTAGTCAACGGACAATTATACGCATTTGTGTGGATTAGGCCTTAAAGCGGATATATCATGGTTAAGGGATAAGCTTGTACAATGTTGGAACAAGATCGAAGAATAAGACGTAGTGATCATTGCGTGAAAACAGTAGGGTTAACGCTAGATGGTCCGAACAATACACAACCTGAGGAACAACCAGTAGCACTTAAGAGTTGTTTTGGAGTCACTGAAGTTATAGACAAGGGATAGGGTTTGAGTGGCTACATATATATTACAAATTTTCACACAAGTATTGTAATCAACACCCATTTGATTTCCTAATCGAAGTCCGTGCAACTGCTGTTGGGATACGCATTCCTAATAATTTCCCTTGTTGTGCATCAAGACGTGCAAGGTTTACAAAACAGATACAAAAGTCAGGTAGTTGCCACGATACTTATGAGGTTTATATTAGGGAAACCTGTTTGAGTACCCAGCCGAGCTTCTGGGCTCGAAAAAGAGACGTGGAGGGCACGACCTGGATGTAGCATGCATCATTTCTGATTCTTTGGCCGATGTGCTGGAGGTAGCCGACCCTTTCCTACAAGAACAAACATATATTTAATATATGCAGTAGGTTTTATGTGAAGCGAAGCGTTATGTCACTGAGCTTTAAGGTTGTTGCATATTATGTAAACAAACAAAAATGGCATGGAATGAAGCCATGTAAAGTGGAGGATGTGGCAATGTCTAATTGCTATTCGACATCAGTTTGTAGGAATTCCCGCCATTCCAAACTCGTTTGCAAGAATATAAGGTGCTGGGCATACTTGTCTATAAACAATACCTGTGCAGGCATGGAGTGCAAGGTTGTTGCAGACACTTCCAAAAGCCTTTCCGCGTTCTCAGTGAATGCAGTAAAAGTATGACTTCCGGTCTCATCTACTGCCTCAAATGTAATGCTCATTCTGTATTGATAAAACATTCCGTGTGTAAATGGCTCGACCTGTATGAACAAAGTCTAGGGTGATATATTTAATTACCTTGGAGTAGAGACAACGTTTTGTCATGCATGCAATACATGTATACATAACACCTACATCTTCAGTGTTGCCGGTGCCACAGTTGCTACAACCAAGATATAAGCGCACATCTTTATAGTAGAATCCAGGTAGCCTAACCTGTAGCCAGGGGCGCTCCTCTTGTAGGGTGTCGTTGTACTATTATTTTACATAGAAAAAAAGGTTATTTGCCATTAGCTAGCAACATTGGAATGCAATTCAATAGCACTATGTAAAGAATGTTTATAGTGATTTGGGTAAATATGCTCAAAGGGTGTATTGGTTTCTATATATCCAGAATTTAGGCAAGTCGTGTGAATAAAATGCTTACGCTTTTCTCAAGGAGACCATCCATTGTAGTAGTGATGCGATTGGTTTCTGGAAGGCGCACCTCGAATACACGGCGATTTTTTGCAGCAACCAGGGCTGCATTCTCTTTTCCCCTGTTATAATTGTTGTTAGAAAGGGGGTAACCCCGAGTAGGTTAGAATAATTATTTGTGAGTATTTACCAGGCACGAAGTGCATCGGCGTCTTCCCCGAGTGGATCAAAGACGATGGCTGTTGAATGAGTTGTTGAAAGTGAAAATCCTACATATTAATTGTTTCCACCAAAATTAGTAGGGTGACCTGTTACAAGCCATATTATTCATGAATACAAGGTGAAACGATCGAAAACACCTTTTTTGAAACACGACCTCAGGGCTGTAAACCCGACAACCGGAAACGTTGATGCAATGGAGTGCAGCGCCCCACATTCGTTAATAGCCAGATCCGCCCAAGCTGATACCACCATAACCTGTTCATGGCTATATGGAGCAGCCCAGAATTCAATTGATATCAGTATAATAGTTCTAGGCGTAACATATGGAGTAAAAGCTAATGAGTGTACCTGTGATCAAGAAAGACGACCTCGCGAACGGCTAAGGGGTTGCCGTTGTGCCTAGTAACTTGGTGGGCCTGTTCCACATATACGACGATTCCCAAGACATCTAAGGTTTAATAGTAAGTATATTAGATACCGACTTATTACAGATTATATATTCTTAGATACCGACTAATTACAGGTTATATATTCTGGCCTTTCCTCCTGAAAATTAATTACGTCATTTTATTAAGAACCGTCTTACCATAACGATCATCGAGTGTGATCGTTCTAGGAATAGATGCAATCAGTACGTATCTAGGCTCAGTATGCGACCCTCGGCGAAAAACAAGCTTGATGGTGGTGTTAATGTTGAATTCAATTTCATAGAGCTTAGCCTCCGGAACTATATTAGCCTTATCAGGTATAATTTTTAGAGTCGCATTATAAATGTCGTACTCCATGTAGTCTTCAATAGCATCATCAAACATCTCAAGCGACTCATTGTAGAGGAAGGATTGTATTTCGGTGCCCTGCAGTAACATAGTTCTGTTTAGAATATAAGGGCGTTGTACCGTCCATCTAATTATGTGTCGTCGTACGTACTCTGCTATAATAATTCATTTTTCTTAGTTTATTCTTCCGGAATGAGAAATGACACGAACGGGTCGGTAAAAACAGCAGTATAATCTAAGCCTAAAACACACACACACAAAAAAAGGCATTGCTGTATTCGTCTAATTACTTTTACAATCTCATTTTTTTATTTTCACTTAACAATACAAGGATGCAGAATATGAGAAAGTAATGAGTGTTAGCATAAAACTTCAAATCAAATAAAGTGTTTACTTTCAATGTAAAGCTAAATATAAACTGTCCATAAACTCCATATGTGCCTTATCCTCATTATTTAGCTCTCCTTTATGTGATACTCCCAACCGTTTTTTAAAAGGATATAGCGCTATACTCTGAGTTGCTTGTTGTGGATAGTTATGTGTATCTCTTTTTGAATAAGTGGTGCAGTGATTCTCCCTTGCTATTGACAGACCATTGTGATTGCCTTTCAGGTATGAACAAAAATGACAACTTGTAGAAACATAGTAAGCTCATCTATAGTGTTGTGCTAAAAAATGACAACTTGTAGAGACATAGTAAGCTAATCTTTAGTGTCGTGCTCTATAGATGTGGAACATAGCTGTTGTAAGAGCTGGTAACTAATGCCTAGTTATTAGGGGAGGTTCTCAAACTAATATATAGACCTATTGCTCTGTTATACCTCGAAGCAACAAAATGCCTAACAAATCAAATATGTTTAAAGTAATATAAAGGCCGAGATTTCAGATAAGTTACCTCTTCATCTTGAAAAGTAATACTTCTGTAGAGTAGTGGTTCGCCTTCTTCTGCAGAATGTACACTCGTTCTATCGACGACCTTTGCTCTAATAGAACAGGTTGGTCCAGACAGTTCTCTGATGAGTTTCCTTGTAGGTTGCATAGTGTGCTGCAAAAGTAAGGGAAAAGTGAGGAACAAAACAAAATATTTCTTCTTGGCTGTTTTTTGTGGATGCTTTTTATAAATTTAGAAGTAATATATACATATGTTATAGTATAACTTGATATGTAACATGTAGAAGGCAAATACTAATATATTAATGCTACAAACAAGTACACTTGCCATACTTCTTTGATGTCTAATGTCATCATAGTGCACAGTAAGGGGGGGTCAATCTGAGAAAATCTTTCATAAATATTGGCAAGTAGACAAATGATACTTTAGGTAAGGATTGCTATAATGTCTAATCATGTGTTGTTCTCATTTGTTTATGATGACTCACCTACTCTAGCAGTGCATACAATCAACTTAGTGTAAGGAATTTAGTTGTAAATAAAGGAAATGCAATTTGGTCATGCTATTTGGTTACTGGGGTAGGGGGCGGGTGAAACAGCTTGATGGGCAATGGCGGTGCCCAGTTCTGTAGGTCTGCATTCTTTTGCCCCAGGAGCCCATACGGTCCTGATTATAACCCAAGTACTCTACTCAGAAAATGTATTCAATAGTGTAGGTAATACTATGTATGGCGGGAATGGATCGCTGATAGGAAATCTCACAGCAGATAATACTTGGTCCCGAGACTTATTGCCCAGATATCAGGATATAATAGCCATCTTAAATGGCAACACTATTATAGGAACATGTGTGCGAAGTAAATAATGCAACATTTAGGAAAATTTGATTGCGTACTTAGTGCCCGACACCGTGCCATAACGCAAAGACGAATTTCCCCCGTCTATTACCTACTTAATAGTAACCCAACAAAACCACATGCAATTGTGTTTTAGTGTATCTGAAAGCAATCATACAAAGCTTTCGAATGGAACATATGGCTAGGTGTGCAAAAGTGTTCCCAAAATAGTGATAGTGCCCTATAGCCTTTATATTACCACTTCACGTATCCGAAGTGGTTAGGAGGTGCACCACACAGGCCTGATAGGAGAAGCTAAGTAGATCATATTTAAAGACATGCTATCCTTGGAATGCTAGCCACGTTAATGGCCAGCGGAGGAGCTAGTGGAAGCCTTCTTTTTCTTGGAAGGCAATTCAGCGGCTTGCTTTGTAGTTGCACGTTTTGGAGTACCTTGAGCAGGGGTCTCGGGGGTGCAAGAGCTGGCTTTCTCGACCTTAGGCGTCTTCAGAACAAGCGTAGTCGGCATGGTGGTTGCTGGTGGGGCCATAATGGCAGGTGACTGGACTGGAGATGTCATGCTCAGCGGTGCTGCATCTAAGCTAGACAGATCGGCTTGGTCTTGAGCAGGGGGTATTGTCTCTCCACCAACGATATTTTGGAGTGTGATAGATGCAGGGAGCTTTCTTGGAAACGGGTAGTCTGCCCTTACTGCAACATCAACCAGGGTAAGGTTGGTAGGCTGCTCTAGTGGTCCGCTAAAATCCAGCTGTTTAGCAACTGCTGCAGGCTGATCAGGTGCGGCCATGGCAGTAGCTTGGTTAGAAGGCGCAACTGTTTCAGGCTGATCAGGTGCGGCCATGGCAGTAGGTTGGTCATGTGGCAAATTGGGAACATTAGTGATCTCCTTTGGACCAGCCACGACGTGACGTAATGCCCATTGAAGGACGTTGTTCCTTGAGAGTGCTGTCTTTGGCGAAACTTCAACCGTGATCGGTGCAGTTTGTAATGAAGTGCGAACCTTTTCAAATGCGGTGATGTCCTCCTATATTAGGCGCAAGAACAAAAAAAAATGAGGCTTCATTGTAATTTGTGAAAACATCTGGAATAAATGTTGTATTCTAGGCATTTGGGGGAGTAAGTTTGAGCGTGGTCAATGCGCACCCATTGTTCATGTATGTAAGCTAAGTGCCCTCTGTGGCTCACACGTAGCAGGAATAAACGAGGCAACCATTTAATTATATATAAATACAGAGAAGAATTAGAAGAATAAGAAGTCGGTTTGAAGAGTAAGCAATATACACAAGTTTTGATCAAAACAAAATATTTAGAAATGAACCTATAAAATACAGCTTTATTTTATTGGCAACCTCAAAGAAAAAACACAAACTATATGAATGAGATCGACAATATTACCTTGGCTGAAAGGGATGTTTTTTTTTTATTTGTTGGTATGAGAATATTGTGTATTCACTATTTAAGAGTGTAAGTTTACTTTTTTTTGGAAGGAGGAATTATTTAGACATGGAACAATGAAGTTTGAATAATAAAGCAAAACGTAAATCGGTAAATAAAAATGATGTGGTAAACAAGTTTGACTGGAGTATATTGGCAACGTACTGTATGTTTCAAATGGAATATATCCGCTGCTGACATACGGAACAGTCTGGTTGTGTCCTCTGTAAATGCAGTGATTTCCAACTGGTCTGTGCCGTCGCTGACCTCACAAGTGAACGTGATCCTGCAGTTTGGGTAAGCGTTATATCGCAATTTTGCCGAAAGTGAGCCTACTTGAATGTTTGCCACCAAACTATGCAGGGGCTCACCTTGGCTCAGAAACAACTTCATCCTTAGTACAAGTCTCACATTTGAATTTCTCGCCTACGGTATAGTCTGTACGCCTGCCGCAGTTGGAACAGCCTACATATGCGTTGATCTTCTGGATTGCTGGGTTTGGAACTGTCACGACCAGCTTGTACCGCTCATCCTGAAGCGTGTTTCTAGCCTGTGTGTGATTAAAAAATGTCAGGCGTTAGGCATTCAACCTACATTTGTTTATAAGCAGAGATCTTGTTCATATCATAAAAGCAATAGTGGTGGACGTCAGCTATAAAGTTGCTGCATAGCTATTTGCAGGGGGGAATAAGCAAGTTTTATGTGCCCACCTTTGTACTCTACCAGCATACCTTTTTAATCTTGAGTGCGCTTAAGCTGAGGACGCGAACCACTGCGTTAGGGTCCCTAAGACTGTTAATTCTTGCTTGTAGGTCTGTTAGCATTCTCTTGTTTTGACCCACCCTGTATTATTTGCGAACAAATATTTAATGCTATGTTAAATTTGTGTGATAGATGTTAAATCGTTTAAAAAAAATAGAAACATCATGTGTACGTGAGGAATGGGGTCTAACCATTCCAACAGGACATCAATCTTGGCTCCTGTAGGATTCGTATTGATAGACGTTGACATGGTGCCCGTCAATGAGAATCCTGCACACAATAGAAATAAGGAGCTTCCTGATATGTGGAACAAAGTATCTAACAATTTTTTTGAGTTGTACTACCTCTATGGGCAGAAACCCTCAACGCTGTAAAGCCAACTATTGGCAGCGACCCAACCAAGGAGACCAGCTTATCACAATCGCCCTCGGCTAGTTCATTCCAGGCTGATACCACAACGGGTTGGTCCGTACTGTTACATATATCATGATATAAGACTTATATCAAGCTAAGAAACGCATGTCCTTTTAGAGTATGGGAAGGCCCTCACCTATGATCAGTGATTATAACTTCTCTGACAATGTTCGTGCGGCCTTGTTTTGCAACGACCTCGCGTGCAACTGGTTCGACGTACAGCAGTGTTCCAACAACATCTATAACAACGCCAGTTAGCTAGCTATAGAGTGCACAAGTAACCATAATTGCATACGCAATGATGAGACTTACCAAATGTGTCATAGGGAGTAGCCGTTTTTGGCACTTGCGAAACATACTGGTAATCCGGGAGGAATGGACCAGGTGTAGCTGAGAGCGGGCGGATAAATGTCTGACGGCCAAATCCCATTGTATAGGGATGTTCAGAAGGATCCCTTCGATACTGATCCTGTGTCGGTCTTAAGGGAGCATTGGCAATTTCGTAGATCCCGTTGTACACAAGGGCGTCTTCATGGCCCGCAACCTGATCGCCAAACAACGTGCCCCGCATTTTATTTCCCTGCACAGTGGTCATGGATGGACATACACAGTAAGCAGGATCACATACAAGTAGCTATTTTCAGACAAAATCTGAAGACAATACGCACTATGTGCCACCTCGCAGGTCCCCCTTACATTTAGTGCACCATGTAGCTAGAGAAATATACTGATTAAATGCAACCCGTCTGTTTTTTATGGCCTCGGCTCCCTCTTATGAACATAAGTAATCGTGAACGGTTGGACCAGCAACGCTAGTACAACTCTGATTTTACACCCTAAACAGGGCCCGCTAACAATGGTTGTACATCATTTTGGCTTACAAAAAATACTGTAGGTTAAGTATGAATATGGCTTGCCTTATCATCTTGTAGGAGCACCGTTTGGTAAATGACATTTGAAGCAGCCCTTAGTGGTCTTCCTTTCTGCAATACCTTTACCTTGACTTTGTAATTACGGCTATTGGTGTTAAGCTCGTCCAAATACACCTGACCGTCCACCATTATAAGTTCCTGCACACAAGGAAATAGAGGCGGCTTTAATAGCAAGATTCTAAAGTAAAAGTGCAGTTGTGTGGCAAGTGATTTAGCGCAATGTGTAGTGCACTTGTTATTGAGTGAGTCTGCATATAACATTACAGAATGGGAAACTTATTTGTTCAACGCAACACCCTATTATTCATAGTCGTTTTGGAGTAGGCATTGTAAGTACAAAATGCAAACCATAAATCGCAGCAAAATGTACTAAATTTGGAGGTGCATGTTAACCCGGTACAAAGCACATATATTTCATGGCCATTGTTATGATGGTAAAATAATAGCATGAATCCCTTGATCGCATGATACGCAAAAATGACCTACTGGACAACTAATGACATGAGAGGGACGTTATTATGACGGTAGTTTCCTTTCTGTGAACGAGACTATTTTTCGTAACATGAACATAAAGAAAGGCGAAATAACATGGCAACTTCAGTTTAGACATGGGATTTATTAACTCAGGTATTATTCTCCACTTAACAGTCGTACCACTATGCCGATTCCCAGCTATCTACAGATTTGGTTTTGAAAAAGACTATTCGTAATCGGTGACACAGCAAATATCCATATATCCATAGACTGTTAAACGGTGGTGACCGAATTGGGAACCTACCAAACCCCTAGCTATCCAAAGATAACCAATGTACTCTAAATATAGCTTTGTGACTGCTCAATTGTGGCTATTGGAAACTAAACATGGAGAATGGTGTATACTAACAAACACTGTATTTTGTACGAAGCAAATGCGAAAACATGGCCCGTAAGGGGCAAATACTGTAACCAAATCACACACAGAAGATTAACTAAATGAAAAAACAGATAACAAAGCAAATAAAGTACCGCACTCGATCAGGTAATTCGAATATAAAGCTTAAGGAGGTAGCTGGTGAAGGAGACAGGTTACCTTCAAATATCGTCTCGTTGTATTGGTAACTAAGAGTGCATATTTTTTTTTAGGAGGGGGAATAATTGTGAAGTACTCAGTCACTGTTGATTTGATATGTAGGCATACAGAAGAAAATCTTTTGATAGTGAGCTAAGAAGTAAATAAGGGGATTTTGTTAGAATAGTCATGTGGTGGTAAGAGTAGGTGTACTTTTAATTGCAATAGTTTATTCTTACCAATGTTTGTTTTCTCTTAAGTTCTACTGACAAGTTATGTAATTATGAAATCTAAAACTCATAACTAAATAGTCAGCCAAATTACGGTGCTATCTGTGTGTGAAATATTTTACGAATAATCGAACAAAACAGTTTCGCTTAAGTAATCGAAACTGAATGCTACAGACCACATAGTAAACTTGTTGAGCCTAATTTAACCACTCATTAAAGTGTAAGGGGGACTGGCACTTGCTATTTACATGGATAAAGTCGTGGTTAATAGAATGGATATTCTCGTGTAGAGGTGAAGTAGTTCAAATACAATAGAGTGCGTATGAGAACTTCTTGAGTTTGTGGAAGGATGGTGTAGGGGCTACTGGGATACGTGAATTAGGTATTAAATTGAAAACGACACCCTTGTTGATATCTAGAAGACATCCGTATGCCATATCCAAACCACGTATTCGGAAAACGATAGATCAAATGGTTTAATGTGATAAATTGGTCATCAACATGGGGACAGACTTAATTGATATACACAAGTTCTAATTTGTGACGGCCGCTAACACAAACACTTACGATACTTTTGTGCTAATCGTTCTAGAGTCATCCAAATTTCATTGATGTTTTTTGTCCACTTCATTTGGCAAAGATTCCACATACTAAATTTAACAACGGTACTCGTACAAGTTTTTGGAAAAAGGCATCAATTTCAGATTATAAACTCACTTAAGGATGACATAGTTAGGCTTGTCCCCTTGGAGTGAAATGAACTGAGAAGAACTGAATTTTAAGAGCAACTCAAGTAAATTGATCTAAATTGAATTGGAGCATCCATAACTTAAACTAAATAATAATAGAGACGTCACAATAGGTAAAATATATAATAACTATAATAATAATAATAATAATAATAATAATAATAATAATAATAATAATAATAATAATAATAATAATGATAATGATAAT
>JAOWBH010143787.1:0-13019 GCA_028566215.1 Silene coronaria | reverse complement strand
TAGATTTTAAATTCTAATTAAAGAAGAAAAGAGTCGAGAATTTGGGTATTGGAAAAAGAGAGGGGAGACTCGGGAGATAAATTGGAAAATTGCTTCTTTGTTTTTGCTAAATGAGACGATTTTTTTTCTTTTCCTATTATTATTATTTTAATTCCTAGTAGAATGGGCCCCTTTCGGGCTTGGGCCCTAGGCCACCGCCCCTCCAGACGACCCTCAGAACCGGGCCTGCTGAGTGGTTCAAGGGCACAATATAGCGCCAGGGATGGTGTGTTGCTGTTAGTTTATTAGATGTCAAAGGGACCAAGTTATAGGTGACATCTTTTTAATAACATTAACATAATGTATGCAGCAGGAAGCCACTTATCTCGAAATGTTGTGCATGCTTTTTAAATTTCAATTGAATTTATAGGTGATTTATGCTACAAAGTGTGTATTTCAGGGAAGATATGAACGATACATTACGAGTTCTTGTGGCAACAGATTGCCACTTGGGCTACATGGAGAAGGATGAAATACGGCGTCATGATTCATTTGAGTCTTTTGAGGAGATATGCTCAATAGCAGAGAAAAAACAGGTGAGACTACTGCAATGATCATAAATAGTTGTTTTCGGCTATCAATGCAATGCTGTGAAGCCTTATCTTATTCTGCAGGCTCTAGCGATGAAATGATTATTATTTCGCACATTCTCTGAGCACTTTTATCTCGTATCCATTGTCAAATTGTGGTTCGTGTGTTTGTAGCATACTACGGTTTAAGCATTAAGAAACTTGATATCCCTTCAGGTGGATTTTGTACTTCTTGGTGGCGATCTCTTTCACGAAAACAAGCCATCTAGGTCAACTTTGGTGAGAACTCTAGAGATCCTTCGTCGATATTGTCTAAATGATCGCCCAGTACAGTTCCAAGTTGTCAGTGACCAGACATTGAATTTCCCTAACAGGTATGCTTGTTTCTTTAAATGGAATTTTATGTATTTAACATGTGTATTCCCTCATTTCTGTGGAGTTTAGACTTGAACCCTGCTGGGCTATCTGATGAAGCCTTTGATATTCTTTGAATGTGTTGTAGGAACCCAAAATACCTTTCTCTGTTATACTATTGCTTTTTCTCCATAGCAGTAATCCTGCATTTGTGAGCTATCATGTGTTTACCTAGAGCATAGGTACAGAATCATACGCATATCATGAAATTTTTTGATAGATTTATCCAGTCAACACTCTGATCTTGGTGCTCTGTAATTTTTTTTGTTTGGAGAGATATCGAAGATAGTGTCAAAAATTTTTTATGTGTGATGAACAAAGAGACTTTACGATTTCTAAAATCAATTTTTTTCTTTTTGGTGAAAGAATGATTCTGGACTTTTTTTATGGGAATATCTCCATAAACTCAAAACAATGTTATTGAGAAGAGTTAAGAATGGAATTAAGACTAGATTAAACTGGAAAGATCTAAAGTTGTATGAGTTATCTGAGAATGATTTTGTTCCAACTCTGAATTGAATTTCTGAAGGATTTGTGCTCCACTTTAGAGCTTAGGGATGCTCGAGATAAATTAGCTTCCCTTTGTATTTGGAATTCCCTTCATAGATATTCAGTACTCACAACTCCCCACGATGAAATCGAATGTTTCTCCTATCCACTTATAAGCCTGCCAATTTGGTTTTGTTATGCGCTAACCCTATTTTGCTTTTGTATGTATGTTAGATTTGGTCATGTTAATTATGAGGATCCTCACTTCAACGTTGGATTGCCGGTGTTCACGATTCATGGCAATCATGATGATCCTGCTGGCGTGGTATGTGGTTTGACACTAGCTAACTTAGTCTGTGACTTTGCTTATACATTCTGTTTGGCACTATCTAAATTAACTGTTGCTATTGCTTTTTACAACTAGCCTTTGAATTAGGAGCTGAACAATTCTACTCGGGACTTGTTTGGCGATTAACACTCAGCAACACGTTTGACTACTCGATTTACTTAGTAATGATGTTTGCTTTTCTGTTTGTGAATAAGCACTCTGACAAGTGTATTGGGCTCTACATTGTTCGTAACATGAGATACTACATGATAATAAGCACAGAAATAGCAGTTTGGAAGGTAGTACCAGGACCACTGGACCAGTATGGATTAATTATGCCCTCGCTAAAATCTTAAGAACATATTCCATCAGATAGACCTGTCGATTGTGTCAAACACTTTCTATGCATAATTTAGCCATGACACATTCGCATCAACTTTAGAGTAGTTTATCAAACATAAATGTCTACTCATAATCCCTTCTCTAATTCTTCCTTCTTTCACGGTGGGAATGGTTGCTTGTTGAATGACTTTCTCCAAGCCTTTGTGCACAAGGAAAATGATGGTTTAGGAAGGGTATATAGGGCTTCCTGGAACTACAAAAAGACAGGTGATCAAAATGCTGCTGCTGGCAAGTACATTAAATTTATTTTCTCTGTGACATAGGTTACTTATAAGTTTTGCTCGTCTGCTTGGTTGAAAGGGCCCGAACTCGTAAATTCCATATTCCCAAGAGGTCAAATTTATCTCTTAAACGAGATTGTAAGCTTTAAGAGAAATCTAGAACAATTCTCATCTTATGTGTTTTTATGCTGACTAACCAATTTCGTCACTTTCCTATCTGAAAATGGCAAGCACTGCTTAACTTCACTGCTTAACTTCACTTAGGCAGCTATTTGACATTGAACAAGTTATATGGATCCTGTGAATTTTAGACTGTGTAGTTGACATGTTATAATCCTAGGACTACTACCACTACGTCAAGGCTGTTTATTAGTTCGAAAGCATAGTTTGAATATTGGGTCATTTTATCACTGTCTGTTTGGGGTTTGAGATTTTTAGCCTACAAATATGACCTGTTTTCTTTTCTACTCTATTGTTGTGATTTCTAGTACTTAAGAGTCTGTAACAACTGTTCGATTCGTGGAATCGTTATGTTGCAAACACTATCACTTGCAGTGGGTTAGGTGGAGACTACCACTTGGGATTCTAGCAAATAATAACAAAATGGAGATGTTAGAGGAAGAAGCTGATGACAATAGTTTTCTGTTAAAACAAGTTCCTGGGTGATTACATTAGACTAAGAAAATATGCTTATAAAGTAAACTAAGGGGTAATAACTAATAAGGTAATTAACAGAATAAGAAACATAATATAGAATATAAATAAACTTACACTAACCAATCCCACGTGTATCAGAGTTTTGGACCCTAGACAGTTACGTGGTTTCATACCTGGAGGTATCATACGTGGCACATGAATTATCTGAATATTTGGTAGTAGGGTTTTTATTCTAGCATTATCTACGGATGTGGTAATACTCCGTAATTCGTTTTCTTTACAGAGGAGGAGCTTCAGGTATGAAGCACGAACAGTTATAGCAACTAACGTGGACGTGTTAACGTCCATGGCTCCATGCATTTCGACATTATAAATATTCTGCTTCCTTTTTCTTAAACTGACAATTTTCGGTTTCACGTTGTCTTATGACAGGATAACCTTTCAGCAGTTGATATTCTTTCAGCTTGCAATCTTGCTAACTACTTTGGTAAAATGGATCTAGGAGGCTCTGGCGTTGGCCAAATTACTCTGCATCCTATTCTCATTCAGAAGGTTAGTCATCGAATCTACTGTGTGCAAGTTGTTAGCTCATTTATTCTGCTGAGAATGATGTGAGACTGTATTGCTTAGGGCCTTACATCAGTAGCTTTGTATGGCCTTGGAAATATCCGAGATGAAAGGCTGAACAGAATGTTTCAGGTACCTAGTTTGAAGGAGTATTTTTTTTGGTATATATTTTGAACGTGTTCTTTAGTATGAGATTATTCACATGTACCGTGGTTTGTTTTTTTGTGCTATAGACCCCCCATGCAGTTCAGTGGATGCGCCCTGAAGCTCAAGAAGGATGTGAAATTTCGGATTGGTTTAACATCCTTGTTCTTCATCAAAATAGGTACCATTACACCCATTCTCTCTTTGAAGGAGACCGCTTTTTACTTCTATTTTCCATTTATTTTGATTTTCTGCTAATATGAAGATTTCACTAACACAAGTTTTGGATGTTCATACTGTTGTATGTGTTTTATAATATCGCTTACCATTGTGTGCAGAATAAAGACAAATCCTAAAAATGCTATTAATGAGCACTTTTTACCACGGTTCCTTGATTTTGTAGTTTGGGGACATGAACATGAATGCCTAGTTGATCCACAGGTGGGATTTCACATCTTCACTTTTTTTATTCATCCAAATATGTGACTGATGGATTTTTAATTCGGCAGGAAGTTCCCGGAATGGGTTTCCATATCACGCAACCTGGCTCTTCGGTTGCCACATCGCTTATTGATGGGGAGTCAAAGCCAAAGCACGTCCTTCTCTTGGAAATTAAGGTTGGTTTTAATGAATCATTATGCCTCTGGCACTTTTTAGTTTTTATGCTCAACCTTTGCGTTATTCTCTAACAATATTCATGTTCAGGGAAACCAATATCGTCCAACTAAGATACCCCTGCATTCAGTTAGGCCATTTGAATATGACGAGGTAAGGAAATGAATTTTATGTGGATTGCTTATGGTCAAAGTTGCATAGTGACATTAAATAGTTAATTTGTAGGTTGTGCTGAAAGATATACCTGATGTTGATCAAAATGATCAGAATTCAATTCTTGAGCATCTAGACAAAGTGGTAAACTTATTTTAGTACGCCAAGGAAATTTTATCTTATGCCAGATGCATCTTCTTTCCAAAATATTCTTGTCGTATCTTCTAGTAATACATCTTTTGTAATCTACCTTGCATAGGTCAGAAAATTAATTGAGAAATCTGACAAATTGGCGGCTGGTAAATCTGAAGCTAGGCTTCCACTGGTCCGATTAAAGGTAATCTGATCATTTTATCAAGTAAGAATTAATCATTAGTTAATGGGGACTTTTTAAACTTAAATCATCCCTTTATCTGCATTCTGAAGTATAAGATGAAAGTATGAGCTATTAGATAATTCTACCTGAAATTGCATCTTATTCACGTGAGAGCGATTTTACTAAATGCTTTGCTGGGCTGGAACAACTTTTCTGCGACGAATGTACTCTTGAACTTTAGTGAAGCCTAAACCCATTGTGATCTCTAAACTACTATAAACGGGTATGCAGTAGACAGGGAAGCAGGGAGCATATGGCTCGTTATGTCTATTTATATATAAATGTACTCTACTGAATTCATCAATCATATTTCTCAAAAACAATCAAATCGTGAACTATAGATTTTTTTTTGCTGGTGCCGGATGCTATCATTCTCCATGGCTTTGAGTTATTTGTACTGATGATATTGATTACTCTTGCATCTATGATGATGAGTCCACCGGTATCCTTTTCATATGCATGTGGAGTAATAATTTTAGAAATTGTAAGGAATATAGAGACAAATGCCGTTGTATATATTTTTGACTTAAATTTTCCAATACCTACGGAGCAAGGACTAGCTAATCTTTTGTTCTGGATTATGATGAAATAAAGCAAAATGCCTCACTAAATTGGTTACATTTTTCTTTTTAAGTAGCGGTCATTCTTTATAATTTTCATGTCGAGTCATCTGAAATACTGAAACAGCCTCTTGCTGTTAACAATACAGGGTGAAGGTTTTGTACATCTAGCCCTCCTTTCCCTCTATTTGCAGGAGCCCTTGAGGCACTGTGTGACAGTGTCCTTTATTTATTTTTGTGAAAATTCATAACTCCCACATTTTATATACTACAGTCTTTGTAACCCCCGCCTTTTCAAATTTTTTTTTCAAAACTCCCATGTATTCTGAACATTTACTCTAAAACGTACAACAAAAGCCCATTTTCAGCAAAATAAGTGTCATTTTTAGTGGATATCATTCATGACATCTTTGCTTTTGTCCAAATGTAACTTTTGGTAGAAGGGAAAGAGCTTTCATGAATGATATGGATGATAAAATGTCTTCGATTTGGTAAAAAAAATGGGCTTTTGGTAGGAGTTCTTGAAAAAGTCTTCAATGGGATCTTTGGGAAAAAAAAATTTAGAAACGGCGGGAATTAAGAAGTGGTATAGAAAAAGTGGGAGCTATGAATTTTCTCTTTATCTTCTGCTCTATCACTGCTCTGCTTGTCAAAATCATTTTTGCGTGCTAGCATATAAAATTATTTTTGTTGTTGACAGGTTGACTACTCGGGGTTTACAACTATAAATCCTCAGAGGTTTGGACAAAAGTATGTGGGGAAGGTACTATTTATCTTTATTTGCTTTGGAGTACTATCTAACTAAGTTCTATATATGCGTTACTGGTTTAATTTAAATCGCCATCTTGCAAGATTATAGGTGGCAAATCCTCAGGATATTCTGATATTCTCCAAAGCGTCACGAACTAAAAGTCGCGGTGAAGGTATGTTGTGTCAGTATTTCATATAGGGATTCATTTAGTCACGTTTCCAAGATTTTATTGCTTGTTACCTTAACCTATGTTACGTCAACACTTCACTTTTACTTCTCCTGCGTGTTGCGTGTTGGACGCTTTAATCTTTCAATATGATATATGACACAACATCGTATGACACAACATCGTGTGAACTTTTCACAAAATTGTTGTGTTCAACATTGGACTTTTTGCCGTGTCTGACACTTGCTACTGTGTCGGAGTAACATAGATATTTGTAACTAGCTTCTGTTGATCAGTGGAACCTCTCTTCCGTTCATCACTTGGGTTCCTCTATATTTCAAACATGCAGGAATTGATATTAGCACGTATTTAATGTATTTGTGCATTATCAAAATGGTGTTCGTGCATGTATCTTTGCATGTTTGTTGGTGCAAGGAGTGCATTATACATCATGAACATCTATAACTTTTTATATGTTGAATTTGTTAATCTTTTCCTTGTGACACTCTTTGTAGCCATAAGAGCAAACTTGTTGCATCTGCATTTTACTACTTCTGCTGCTGCTGCAGCTGGTGTAACACCTGCTTTGATTTTGCAGCGGACTAACATTAGCCTGTTAGAGACTCTGAGTTTGAAAACTTATCGGTTACTCGTATTATTCAATGAGATTTGCATTATCAAACAGCATGGTGTGGAATCCAAAAAAGATGTCTGGAAAATAATTTGCTTCTTCCTTCACTTTTATTTTAGCCTTTAGATACCTATGAGATGCAGTGTTTTTTAGTTTTTATGAATTAACTCTTGAATATCCTTTTCTAGGGCTAAGGGAATGTGTATTATACTTTTGGTGTGTAATTTTCTTAATTGAGTATCTTATTATATGTTGCTGCTGTAGGCAAAATCGACGATTCTGAGAAGTTTCGTCCCGAAGAATTAAATCAACAAAATATCGAGGCTTTGGTTGCAGAGAGCAATCTGGTTTGTATTTTGTTTGATGTCCATCCTTATCTCTTACTTGTAGACTACTATGAAGTATTTATCTAAGTGCTTTGAACTTGTGGTTTTTCTCGTAAAACTTTTCCATGTTGTCGCTCTCTCTGACTCAGAGAGTTGGCCCCTTTTTCGGTTTCAGTGTCTTTCAAATTGTGTTTTATGACTACCAGAACTCTGTTTAACTGGTATTTTCTGGTCCTCATCATTATGTTTAATTTTTTCTCGGATTGTTATGTTTGGAAATTTGACGGCTATTTAATAAGTATCGATGATTTCTACTTGGATCTGTTTTTTTCTGAGGTGTTATTTCTTTTCTATAGTACTTATTTGTCCTAGGAAGGATTGATTTGATAAATTTTAATGCAGAAAATGGAGATCCTCCCTGTGAATGATTTGGATATTGCACTTCATAATTTTGTCAACAAAGATGAGAAGTTAGCTTTCCATGCTTGTGTGCAACACAATCTTGAGGAAACACGTGTAAGTTTGACATCTAGAAGTGTCGTGTGTGTATACATTTGAGGTCAACTATTCATTCTATCCAATATTCTATAATTGATCCATTTATGGCTTTCCTTAGTCCTAACGTCTCTTTTCCTAATAATCACGGCTATTTTGTATTTAACAACCATTTTCTCATACTGTAGAGCAAAATTGCTGGAGACTCAGACTCGGCTGACTTTGAAGAAAAAGACTTGATTGTTAAAGTTGAAGAACTTCTTGAGGCAAGTTCTTCTTTCCATCTACATCTTTTCTCTCTAAGGATCTGCTGGGGCTTTTTCTTGATTAAGGACTCCATAGTCTGAACTCTGAACTATCTTTTGTCTGTTCCCTTCTATCATAAGTTCATAACTTTCTTCATATGCCAGATGACTTTGCTCGTGAAGCTCTTCTTATTTTTTTTCTAACGTTTTTGTATTTGCACTTTGTTTATACTTCAAGGAACGTGTCAAAGAAAGTGCGAAACGGCCAAAGGAAACTTTTACCTTCAGTGCTCATTCAGCGGTCAGTACTCTATATGTTTACTGGTTTCAGAGATGCGTACAGTTTACTTCAAAACCTTTTTCTTTTAATCTTTCAATGTTTTACCCTTGATTAATTTGTACACTGTAAAATTGACAAAGAATTGATGTAGATAGTTGGTTAAAATGACAGTTACACATGCTGAGGTGGACTGGTACAGCAGTTTAGTTCACTTAATAATAGATACTCCTGTCTCTAAAATACATTCCATTTTTCACTATTTGGTGGTTTATGAAATATCTTCCAATATCCCACTTGACCCGACTTGCATTTTTTATGTGGTCCTTATTGTTTCTGTTTATACTCCTTAAATCGTACACTTTTGGTATTGGAAGATATTTAAGGCACGGAGGCCGGAGGGAGTATAAGAAAAGTGTGATATCACACATATTTACGCTACAATAATCGTGTAATATTAACATTATTTTTTGCTTCTCCCATAGCCAGAGTATGTGGAAAGAGGGAGAGGTACTTTTGTGATGATTTTTATCTAAAAAGTAATGGTAAAGGGATCAATTGTACAATCTCACATAAAGACACCAATTAGGCATTAGTATTGTCTGGATTCTGGCGGGATGAAAATTGACGATCGGCATTGTTTGTTTCTCTATTGTAGGATTTGAAAGGTAAAGGCAAGACAGGAATAGGAAGTGCAGTATCTTTTAGCGACGATGAAGATTCCACCCAGATAGTTGGGGTAAAATCTACAGCTCGAGGCAGAAAAACTACTTCTGCATCTCTAAGTTCATCCCGTGATGCTTCTCAAATTGGTAAAAGTTCCACGAGAGGAAGGGGGAGGGGTACTTCTAATTTGAAGCAATCAACTCTTGACATGTCAGGTTTTCGGCGTTCTCAAAGGTGAGCACTTTTTCATGCTTTTTTTCCATAATCACATTCCCCTCTTCATTTTCCTTGCTTATATAGGTTATTTGCATGTGTAACCTACAACGAGTCTTTTGTCTTGTGAGGAAAGCGTTCATGATGAAAATGATATTTTGCGGCATTTTAAAAGTTGCAGAAGTCAACTTTTCTAAAGTCTTTGTTTATTTGTATCCGCTTCTCTTTGCCAAGAAATATGCTTAATTGCTTACACGACTAGCGTGGTCTTATTTACAAAAAGCATTATGTTTTAATACTTTGCTAGTGCATATCGCCATATTGTAGAAATGGGTAAATAGTAAACATATCTTTCTCAACCTTGAAAAGGTAACCTAATGGGTAAAGCGGAGAGAAAATAGCAAAGTAAGAAGTGTGAAAGAGAGAATGCATAATTGCTATGTATACCAATTAACCACAAAGACTTGTACAACAGGTTTTTACATGTGAGACCAACCAATTAACCTTATAATTAAATGAGAATTAATTAGGGATTTGGGCTGGTCTCACATGTGATACTATCTCATATGAGATGTACTGCCACTTGTGTGAGTTTGCATGTCTGAAGTCTGTTTTCCTTTAGGAAAGATAGTGAAGATTGCTTTATTAAACTGCAGATCTGCTTCAGCTGTTGCATCTGCGTCAGTTCAGAGCATTGCAGACGAGGAAGATAATGTGGATTCTGGTTCAAATGAAGAAGGTGGAGAACATGAAGTGCAGGAGATTAGTGACAGTTCGGTATGTGGTGTCTTCTCTTTTCAGCCATATAATTTTTGCAAAATTACAATGTCAACTAGACCTGGCAAATAGGTCGGGCTGTGTTGTGTAGTTGTGTTCGTGTTCGTGTCAACTTCAAATGGGTCATCACTACCTCAAACAACCCGGCCCAATTACATAAACATGTCATTTGTCTCAACCCTAAACTGACCCATTTATTTTTCAGCAACATAACCCGACCTGTTAAACCCATTTATTCTTCAAGTAGTTCATTTTCAACCCATTTAACCCGTTCTATTCTTGACCTGTCTTTAACCCAGCTAAGCTTTAATAACCTTTTAACCCAAAAAAATGATTAATAATTCTTACTTTTGAGCAAGCTGGTTAGACTATCAAGTCAACCAAATGAAATTATGACTAATATAGATAACTGGGTTATTTGTGTCACATTCGTGTGGAAAGACTTACCCGACCTGCATAAGTTTCGTGTCGGGTCAACCCAATTATATAAATGGGTCGCAATGTCTCAATCCGCTAACTTCCTGTCGGGTTCCTGTGGTGTTTTCGGACCGAGACAATGATTGCCACCTCTATTGTCAACCTTAACGGAATTGGTGATTGGGAAACACATCTCACAAGCTTATTTACGCTATTCAGTTACTTCGTATGAGACAGTCTCATATTCTCGTTCGTGAGACCAATCCAAATTCATCTTTATGTCTCATTTGATTAGAGGGTTAGTGGAGTGGCGTCACGTGTTGACCACCTCATATAAGTTTTGTGTTCCTATGAACTACGCTTAATTGGTCTAAAATGTAAATAGCTTCAAACATATAAAGCTTGTGTTTGATGGAGCGTAGGTGCTGAAATTTAAAAAGAGAGGGTGCATCTCTTGTGCCTACTTTTTTCTGTGAGTGAGAGTAATCTAAAAGGGATCTCTTTGCTTGACAGGGAGATGATGGAAAGGTTGAAAGTAAAAGTCGCAAACGAGCTGCACCAAGAGGAAAGGGTAGAGGTTCTACACAGCCCTCTAAGAGGGGTAGAAAATCAGAGACCTCTTCGCTCCAAAGAATGCTCTTGGGAAATGATGATGATGACGGTGATGATTATGATGACATGTCAAGTCGATTAAAGAAGTCTCAAGCAAAGGTTATCTTTTCAATCAATTTTGATTTTCTCTTTCCTCTCCTATATGCAGCCTGACCCGCGTCTTGTTTATAGTGTGTTTTACTTTTTCTTGATTGCTGCCTCTAGATCATGTATCTTGTAGTGTCCATGCTCACTGCCTGTCTTTAGGTTTGATATGGATACTTTTGAGCATAGCGTCTTGTTTATGGCGGGTTTTACTTTTTCTTGATTGCTGCATCTAGGTTATGTATCTCGTAGTGTCCATGCTCATTGCCTAGTTTAGGTTTGATTTTCATGCTTTTGAGCATGAAGAGAAACCTCTTAAGATTTGGGTTACCTAATTCGTTCAACTCCCAGTGAATATTCAGTTTGAGCTTATTCTATTATGTCGAATGCTCAAGGTCCATGACAGTATTAAGAGCGTATTGTGCATATAATGTTGCATATCTATTTTGAATTGGGAAATCTTAAGACAGTCCATATGCATGAAATACGAGTAATCTGTTCCTTAATTCAGTATTTTCCTTGTCCATGCTCGTGGATGATATTGCCTGGAAGAAGTTGAGCATGTGTTGTATGCGTGCATGTATGTCACACTTCCAAAAATTGTCTTATTATTTTCCTTGAAAACTACTTGGCCGACATCCAACGGACCCTGATCACACTAATTTTGTATTTTAATAAAATTTAAAGGCAATATTTGAATTGCTTTCCATCTCTGTACCTTATCCTGGATGTTTTTCCTCAGGTCACAAGAAACTATGGAGCTTTAAGGAGATGAGTTATATATGCAGTCTCCCTTGACAGACAACTGTCTAATGAGTCGGTCAAAATTTGTGAGTAATGGGAACAGTTTCATCCTAACAAACGAGAACTTTGTGTTACGTGGTTTGCAACTGCTTTGGCGAGGTGGTTCGTAAAGGGTCGCATGATATTGACTCATTTTTCTGGTGGTGGTGTTGCAATTTTTGCGCTTGTACAGACGTCCCTTGTTAGTTTCAAAAATATTGTACTCTGTGGCTGTCAGTGTAAAACTCTCGTTCAAAGAAATTTCACCTAAAAAGGTAAATAGTAGCTCTCTGTCTAAGAGTTGTAGACTTGTAGTTAAACATAATCCGGTGCAGTGGTTGCCGGTTCTAACATTGAGTGCCTGAAATTTTCAGGACTTGAGGCGAGTTTGACTTGTGCCTTTAACCTGAGATTGAAAATAACCATTCTTTTCTGCATTAGTTTGTCTATTAAAAACATTCTGGTGTCGCTTTAGTGGTCATTGGAAAATCCTATGAATTGGAAAAAATGAAGTTGTTTGATGGTCTAAAATCCCAATATCCCGTTGTTTTTCCAAGTCAATCCAAGGCATTTTCAATTCCTTCCCTATGAAAGTCATTGTCCACTAAATAATTATTTATATTTTAGAAGTATTTAAATAATGAAAATAAATTTCATTATATGTTGATAATTTGTAAAAATGAAATGAAAATGATTTAGGTGTAATTTTGGTGAAAAATCAAAAAATCAGATTAAATTTCACTTTAGTTAAAATTATGGGACCTAATTATTTTCACAACTTGCCAAATTAAAGAGACTAATCACCACTTTATGGTAATTAATAAGAATTAAGTCGGATTAATTTTTATATAAAACAGTTTTATACGAGATTTTCTTTCTCAAAAATACCTATTTCATAGGAATAATCCAACCTATTGGTGCCCTTCTTAAATCACTCCATCCTTTAAGTAATTCGAATTTAATCCCTCCTATCCTCCCTTCCTTCCCGGAACAAACTAACTTAATTTTTTGACCTGTTATATTAGGTCACCTATTCCTCCCTCTCTATTTAACTCTTAATTTTGTCACTTACATCCTTAAT
>JAOWBH010143776.1:0-13020 GCA_028566215.1 Silene coronaria | reverse complement strand
ACTTTCCATTTATTATCCTTTTTCACCTAAAATCGAACCTAATGAACTCTTAAATCAATATTTGTTTCCCTAATATTTAATCTAATTACTCAAACGGATATAGATCTAATTTATCAAACAATAAAGTAATTTACTTTTTTTTTAATCAATTATTTATATTATTTGTTGAGTTTGATTAAACAATCAAATTTTATTTGTTTGTTAAATATGGAATTAAGATTTGTTGAGTTTTATTTATTTAATTAATAAATTAGGATTAAAGGTGGTTCGTGGTGGCTACCTAATCAATCAAATTAGAATGATACTTACACGGGATAGACTTTAAACAACAATCTCTCAAGTCGGTGCTCCATTCTTACACCTAATTAGGAATGATGGTGGTTCGTGGCGGTTAACTAATGACTTAAATTATTATAATTATAGTATTAATATTATTATCAGTAATATTCTTCTTCATATAATAATAATAATATACAGTTATTATTATCATTACCATTATTATTATTATTTTTATTCAGTTTCATTTATTTCAGTTCAGATTCAAAAAATTAGAAAGAACAGAGCCTTAATCCAGTAACCCTTGACTTTAACTCTCATGGATGCATGTGTTTATAGAAGAGGTAGCAAAAATCGGTTGTTAAGATATATTTTGTTTAAAATATTAATCGTAATTAACTTCCAAGAATCAGATCAAGAGAGAATACAATGAGATATGCAGTTACGAAACTACCCCCAACTTTGGTAAGACACAAGGCATACACGTTTCCTTCATCTACTGCTTAAAGTCTACAAAAATGACCATGTTTGAAGCGAAATTACTTAACTGCCCTTGTTTAACGCGGAGGATGTATATCACACATTTAAGCTAACCTTTATTGCCTCCATTAAATTCAAACGGGCCATCTCGGTTTGGTTAATTTAAGAATAAGGCCCACTAATTTTAGTACTACCAAAGGCATTGGCTAGAGGAACAATGAGGCCCGATGCTTACATAATTCAAAACTAAACCTGGCAAATTCGTCACGAACCCGTCCCAAATATTTATTGTTGCAAACTAATTATTATCCACAAATAAGTTGATACTAGTTGACTCAAAATGACCCGTCCCGATTCCAACCTGGTTGACCCGTTTGTCAGGTCTATTTATAACCGTTTCAAAGCTTCCTTATCTTCAACTTTATTTAACTATTACTCCCTCCACATCTTATTGTTCTACCCATTTGCTTTATACACGGTCTTCTAAACCGTATTTTAACCATCGTTTTATCCATTTATATGTCATTTTTTTGGATGAAAGAGTTTCTTATAACAAAATTCACAATGTAAATGTCATTTTTATAAATATTTTACACTTTATTAATGGTCAAAGTTTTTAAAAGTTGACTTCAAAAAAGGTAAATTGGTAGAACAATAAGATTTGGAGGGAGTATATGAAGTTAGTACGGTGTTAACAAAGAATTGATGCATAGAAACCAAGTATATGAAACGAGCAAAGCATAGATAAAGGATGTTTTTTTATTTGGTTACTAATTACTATGTCTCGCAAATTGGATAGGAAAAGAATTATATTCACAATTTTAAAAACACGAAACACCCGATCTTTACTATAGAGAAGATTTAACTGCTTCATTGTATAAACATGTTAATTAACCCATCTCATTCTTTAGATTCATATCAATGATTGATATATGTGAAGAGCATTTTATTCAGCAGATGGTATGAATCCAAAGACTGGGAGGAAATAAACGGAAGTTCGAGATAAAAAAAACTGGAAATTCGATAAAATATAAACGGAACTTGTACCATTGTAAGTTTTGTATCGCGATTTTGACAAATTTGCAAGGAAATAATCAGCACTGGGAGAAATGGGTGATTGACGAAAGGTAGATTGCAGAACCAAAACTGAGTAATGGAAGGGACTACAGACATACGATTCCGCTCAACGAGTGGTGACATTAATCATGATATTCAAGCATAATCACAAGTAATTAGAAAATCGCCACTAGTTCGACATGTACATGGCCGATGGCAAGATCAAGTCGAGGTAGTTCTACACGAGTTCATCTTTTTCAAAAACCCACATCCTTGTACTGCAAAATTAACCACTTGAGATTGTTGAGAAGCTTTAACCGCACTCTTGATCTATGCATCGACAAGACGACAACCCTAGTCATCATCCTCGTCCTCCTTAAAATCATCAAGGTACAATTAGACACCAGCGCATTTGAGAAAAGCTTGAATGAAAAAAAAACTGTCTACAATAAAAAACTTTCTTCACCTTGCCACTGTCATTATCGCCATTCTCATCTTTAACGTCAGACCTGGATTTGTCTGCCTCGTCTTCTCGCTCATCTTGAGGACCTTCAACCTACATTTTCAACACATTACAGATTGTTATTAGCACCACCAGAAACAATTCGAGCAACAAACTTCCAAAAGCACAAGAGCACCAAGTTCGAAAGGCAATGTACTAAGTACCAGTCTCTTTTCGTAAGCACTCCTGGTTTTTTCATAGTCAGCCTTCCTTTTCTCCGATTCTTCAACGTAAGGCGCCTTTCCCTAAAAGTTAGAAAGCACATAACACAAATCAGTACACATTACACAAGTGTTTCAGTTGAATGCACACAGCAAATTCCGAAATTAACCAATAGCTACAAAACTTACAGCATCAGACATTGACCTCCATTTCCTTCCACCGACTTTCCAAACCTATAAACAAAAAGACCAATCTAGTTAACATAAGCTGTACACATTTAACAAATAATAGTTGAAATTCACATAATCTGCAAATTCAAGAATGAATGGGACTCACAGTAGGAACAGATTTGTAACCGGGGTATTTCTGCTTATACTGAGCTCGGAAATCCTCCCTAATATAGACAAAGCAACAATCAGAAGAGTCGCAACAAGGAAACTAAGGGCACGACAGTAAACCAATAAGGAGAATAGTGGACCAACAAAGCGAAGATGCAAGAAAAAATGGAAGGCATAAGGTGGCCTTTTGGGCTTGTTAGGGTCCTCAGCCGGCATCCCCACCTGAGCACCTTTCTTAACAGCAAGCCTGAACAAAATTTACGAAATCAATCGTCAGAATAATACATCTGTCACTCTTATTTTAAGAGGTCAATGTATAATGATTAAGTACTCAAAAGCAATCATCTCAGATTTTCAATTTGCCCCCATTTTTCAAATCATTTTGATGTCACTTAAATATACAGAAACAATAGCTAAATCGAGAGGCACAACCGCACAACAATCATATGGTGGGCAATAAATTCAAAATGTCAAAATTGAAGAAAAATGTGCTTCAGATTTGTAACTTATCAAACATCAAAACTACTGTAATGATAAGCGATCAAAATCCAATTCCCTTGGTGAACTTAATTACGCCTAAACGTAGAGCACCTTGGATCTAAACCTCAAAAGACCTAAGGAATGAATTAGAATCATAAATTCTGGTACCATCTTCATACCCGTCATGCTCCTGATTATAGAATTCCGGCTTTGTGCCCTCTTCTAACACAATGTCCCTGCTTCTTCTCGGAACAGGTGGAGGATTTTGCAGTCTGTTTAACAGTAAACTAAGCTAAATCAATAAAACATAACTACTCAACTTAACAACCCAACAAGCAACAGGCTGTAATATGATGATAATCAGTTAGTTAAGCACAAGAATAACATTACCATTTCCAAATTAAACGAAACGAGAGGAAGGAACAGGGTCAAGTGAATAATTTTATTATTCTGTCATCGCAAATTAAATAAAGCCATAACCCATTATAAATGAAAATCTTACACACAATTACTTCCCCGTCTCAATCATTCGTTTAACTTTGATTAAAACACCCGACACAAAAAATAAAAAGGCTATAAAGAACACTGGGACGGAGTGAATACATATCACAAGTACTAAAAAAACATCACCTTTAACAAAGAAATCTAAATATTCATCAATACAATCAGGAAAGACAAAATAATTTGAGGCGGAGCTAGCAAGTAGCAACGGGTAGTAATCGTTACTTTCTATTTTTAAAAACAAAAGAATTCAGGGGCGGAGCTAGCAAGTAGCAAGGGTAGCACTCATTAGTCGTAAGTCGTAAGTCGTAAGTCGTAACCCAAACTCCTAAAAAACAAATAAAATTATCGATCCCTAAATATGAGACTTTAGCATAATTCAAAAAAAAAATAATAATGAGGAAAACGATTTACCCAAATTTGCATTCCTAGAAGAGCGACGGCGGGGTTTGAAAGGTTTAGGAAGGAGTACGCTTAGGCTTGAGTTGAAGAGAAAGATCAACAATGCCAAGTTTCTCGAAACGCTCTCGGTTTTGTTTCATCCTTTCCTCTCTAGCTTGCTCATATTCTAAAGCTGCTGCATCTGTTGATTGTCGCTTATCAATGGTGGTTCTTCTTTTGACCGCCATTGTTGTGGAAGTTTGAGTTAGGGTTTGATTGAAGGTGGTTTAATTATCCAACGGTCAAGCCAAAGGAAGTGGGTTTGTTAACATTACCAAAGCAGCAGCAGCAAGTCTTCCTTTAGACTCGACTCAAATAAATGTGACCGCTTTTGGACAAAAAGTTATTTTTAGCTGTAACACATGTTTTGTCGTTAAAAGATCATGTTTTATCATAACAATAGTCGCATAAGACCTTCTGAAACCTTCAAACGAAATAGTCCGTGTGAAATGATAAAGCTTAACCCCGCGTATAATACTCCGTATCAGTTTATGGGTCCTTATTTTCGCAGTACACATTTTACTCATCGTAGTACACAATTAACAATTAACAATTATACCCCTTTCATTTTTCTTTCATTTTCTCTCTCATACATATTTTCTCTCTAATGCATTGAAGTTTATAATGTGGATATTATTTTCACGTCCTATTTTTTCAAATTCTTTTGTACCTTTCGACTGGTGAACTCTTTTCCCTAAATGAAATGATGGTCAGTATCGATACGTTCGTGAAAAAAATTAATTATATGTTATAAATGTACTACATCGATAAATTATTTGAGGAACTCAAATTATTATTTTTATGTACTACATTGACCTACGACGTAATACGTACTACGTACAACATTCAATTATAAAAAAACTAAACACAATTATGTAATACTGTGAGAAAAAAAGAAGAAAAAAAACAAAAAAATTAATCAAAAAAAAATCTCCTATGAATGAATGATGATTGCTGGTACACATTTTGACATGGTTCGTTGCTTACTTGGTTGTAGGGAAGGAAGTCCTTCATCTAGATTATATAGATTATATGAATGAACGACGCAAATCCTATGTTATCCTATATATTGTCATATTCTTACGGTATAGCCATTACACATATAATAGTACTCCGTCGTTGATAGCAGCCGAGACGTCCAACCCTTACCGGCGTCCCACACTCGTCAATAACGAACACCAATGAACCCATCATACTACACCTTAATTAATTTAGACCATAAACCCTAATTAAAAAAAAAATATATAAGAATAGTTAAATTAATAAGTAATATAGGATTAACGAATTAATTACATGTTTGTTACTTGAATAATCGTTCATAATTGAACAATTTTGATGTGGTTGAAGATGGTTAAGGTTTAAATATTAGAGAGAAGGGAGAGAGAATTAGGTTTAATGTTTTGTTAGTGAAGGGCAAACAAATGGAAAGTTTAGTGCAAAAAGTACTGTAATGAGTAAAAAACGTACTGCAAAAATAAATTTTAGTATTTACATTCATTTCATAGTGCCATATCCATATTGATACATTGTCACTGTAATAGTAGATGTAACAAGGGGGTTTTCTAAGGTGGCGATGGGATGCAGAAAGGGTTGTTAAACAGAGGCTAGGACCGGACCGGACCGGACCGGACCCGTAAAGGTGTCTTTAGGGATTGGGGTGATGTGGGGATGAGAAAAGGTAAATTGCAGAAGGAATACACCACCTGAGTAAATAAACACTAAAAATTATAGACTGCAGAAAATTACACAACCACAACCTGAGTATTGAGTAATGAAATGGACTACACTATGATTCCAATAAACTAAGAGTATTTGATATTAATCGTGATAATTAAACACTTTTATGTACAAAAGGCATCAAGGCCGATGGCAAAATCTTCAAGTCTGGTCGTCTGGAATCTGGATAGGATACACGAGTTTCCATCTTTTTTAAAAACCCACATCCTTATACTGCAAAATGAGCCACTCGAAGCCTTAACCGCTCTCTTGATCTGCATCGACAAGCCTAGTAGTCATCATCCTCGTCCTCCTTAAAATCATCAAACAAGGTACGATTAGACACCAGCACATTTCCGAAAAGCTTTAAAGAAAAAATTACAATCAAAATTTTATTTACCTCGCCACTGTCATTATTGTCATCCTCATCATCAACGTCAGACCCGGATTTGTCTGACACGTCTTCTCGCACATATTGAGAAGCTTCGGCCTATATTTTCAACACATTCCAGATTATTATTATCATTAACACTTTGAGCAACGAACTTCCAAAAGCACAGGAGCACCAAGTTCAAAAGGCAATGTACCTTTTTCTTTTTGTAAGCACTCATGTTTTTTTCATAGTCAGCCTTCCTTTTATCCGATTCTTCAACGCAAGGCGCCTTTTCCTAAAAGTTAGAAAGCACATAACACAAATCAGTACAAAAGTGTGTCAGTTGAATGCACAACAGTAAATTCTGAAATAAAAGCAACGGCTACCAAACTTACAGCATCAGACATTGACTTCCATTTCTCTCCAGCGGCTTTCCCAAACTATAAACAAAAAACCGATCTGGTCAACAAAAGATGTACACATTAACATTATAAAAACAGATCATATTCAACTCATCTGCAAATTCAAGAATGAAACGGACTCACATCAGCAAAAGATTTGTTATTGGGGTGTTTCTGTTTATACTGAACTCTGAAATCCTACCTATTATAGACAAAACAACAATCGTCAGAATCACAGCAAGGCATCTAAGCACACGAAGGTTAACCAATAAGGGGAATAGTGAACCAACAAAGCGAAGATTACAGGAAAACAAAGTAGGAACTGAGTGGCCGCTTGGGCTTCTTAGGACGCTTGACTGGCTTCCCCTTCGGAGCAGAACCTTTTTTCACAGCAAGCCTGGAAAAAAAATTTCGAAATCAATCGTCTTACAACACAGATTATGGACAGATCTTGCATCAGACGTGCATATAACAACATCTGAATATAAACCGTCACTCTAATTTTAAGAAGTCAACTTACAATGAACAAGTACTCAAAGTATCAAAAGCAATCTATCTTGGTTTTTCAATTCAGCCCAATTTTTCGAATCATTAATTTGGCATGTAAAGAGCTGTAAAGTTGCTATAGTAGAAAAGTAAATTGACATTAAAAAAAGGGGACAAAAGTGATGTCAATTATCTACACAGAAACGATCGCTAAATTAAGAGACAATCATTTGCTCAGCACTAAACTCAAACCACCAAAATTGAACAAAAATCGCACCAGATCTGCAACTTATCAATCATGTAATGATTAATGATCAAATTCCGCCAATGAACTTAACACCACCTAAACCTATAGTACCTTGCATCTAAGCCTCAACAAATAGATCACAAGACTAAACACTGACTAAATTACAAGCAAAAACATGTCAAAAATCATAAATTTTAGTACCATCTTTAGCTTACCTGTCCATGGAAAATGTCGAGGATATCTCTGTGTTCCCCAACAATTTATTATCCTTCTCAGTACAGAACTCCGGCTTTGCCCCCTCTTCTAACGTAATGTCCCTGCTTCTTTTCGCTCTATCTTCCTTAGGCTTCACGGACGAGACAGGTGGACCACTTTGCAGTCTATTCAACAGTAAATTAAGCTAAATTAATAATCAAATCTAATTACCCAACTAGCAAAAATCTGTAATATGATATAATCAATCAGTTAAGCAACAAGAATAACATAACCGTGTCCAAATTAAGAGAACGCCTTGCTTAAGACCATCTTAACTTACGACTGTCCAAATTAAGAGAACGCCTTATTTAAATCGGTTGTGAGTACCTTCTCAACTTACGACTGCCTTTTTCTTATTAGAATTTGTGCCAAGCTAAACGAAATGAGAGAAAAGATTTCCGACAGAACAATCAATAACATGAAGTGAATAATTTTATAATTAGAATAAACCCATAGCCCATTATGAACGAAAATCAATCAAATGAGAATGACAACACTAGCAAATCTTGTGAAACACTACATGACCACAGTATATCACTTCCCCGTCTCGATCATTTGTTTAACTTTGATTAAAATAACTCTCACAAAGAATAAAAACGATAAACTGAGTCTGAAACCTAGAAGAACGACGTCGAGGTTGAGTGGGAACCAAAAGGGGGTAATTTTGTGATTAGAGGATTTAGGAGTATGTTTAAGCTTTAGTTGAGGAGAGAGATCAACCATGCCAAGTTTCTTGAAAAGCTCATGGTTTTCCTTGACCCTTAGCTCTCTAGTTTGCTCATACTCAGAAGTTGTTTCAGTGATTGGTTGAGTTTGTTCATTGTTTGGGTTGATTTTTGATGATTGTCGTTTGTCAATGGCAGTCCTCGTGATTGCCGTTGTTGTCGAGTTTTGAGTTAGGGTTCATGGAAAGTGGGGATGTTCAATTACAAAACGGGAAAGAGGAGGAAGATGTGGTTTGGTTGGTTTAAATTTTTAAATATTACCAAACTAGAGTGCATCAACTATCAAGTCACTAATTTACCATATCTTGGCACCACCCTGAACTAGTACACTATGCTATCGAATCATACAAAAACCCGTATGATACCACTCAACCCCGCACACCCGTGTATAATACGAATAAGGCGTTAATATCAATTCACACTCACTTCATAGTACCAACATCCAAATTTGATAGACTATTTCAGGGGCTGAGATAAGTGGTAGGAAGAGGAGTTCAGTATCCGATTGAGAAGTTGGATGGGACAGGGAAAAGGAGGAGGTTCTCAGGACATTAAATAGGAGCGTCCCAGGGAAAAAAAAATTGAAGTTGGATTATCACCTTCCTGAAGTCTCTGACTCTCTGATGGGTCTGACCATTTCCGCTGTCCCTCTGTCAATGGCCGAGTCAGCTGAGATTGATGGCATGCCGTGCTGGCTGGTCTGCACCTGAATAGAAACTTTTGCTCCATCCTGATGACCACCTAACTCGAAACAAAGTTCTGTGACAGGTTGGTCAAGTGCGATGCCGGGTTCGCCTCGTACCGCAAACATCTGGGCATTGGCTACGAGTTCCTGTTGTCAGGACAATGACACATAGTACCATGTGATTAATCATATAAATCTCGCGATTCAATTATCATGCATATTAATTGTCAAATAAAAAAAAAATTATCATGCATATTAAGGCCACGAATGTTTGAATTGGTTAATGAAATCATTATAAAACATACTCCGTAAATCATTAGAGACAATTTTCAATTTTCATAATCATCAACAAATTATCAAACTATTCATGATACAGATACGCTTTTGTTCATGATTTATGAAATTGACGGTAAGGCACGGTAATATAACGCAGCACTTTTCTTAGTGAGAACAAACATCCAGATAGCCTTTACTTCGCTTGCAAATGATATGCGTAGCCGACTTGGTGTTTTAAGTGGTGAGAAGGGGGTCTTGGGGGCGGGGAGACGGCTTTTCTTGTGTGGGGCTGGGTGTTCTTGGTGGGAAGGGGTTTTTCGACGAAGGTTGAGGTGGGGTACATATAGGTATTGGGGTGGCGGAACGAAGGGTAGCTGGCCATGACGTCGGTGAAGGTGCCTGCCATGACCTCGCCCACATTTTCAACACATTCGATATTGTTATTAGCACAATCATAAACACTTCGAGCTACAAGCTTTGAAAGCACAAGTTCACCATGTTCAAAAGACAATGTACCCGTTTCTCCTTGTAGGCACTCATGATTTTTTCATAGTCAGCTCTCCTTTTCTCCGCTTTTTCAACGTAAGGCGCCTTTTCCTAAAAGTTAGAAAGCACATAACAGCAATCAGTACAAGTGTTTCAGACTTTCAGTTGAATGCAAAACAGCAAATTGCAAAATTTAAGCAATAGCTTCAAAACTTACAGCATCAGACATTGACTTCCATTTCCCTCCACCGGCTTTCCCAACCTATAAACAAAAGACCGTTCTGGTTAACAACAGCTGTACAAGTTTAACAAATAATAGATCAAATTCAAATCATCTGCAGATCCTAGAATAGACGGGACTCACAGCAGCAACAGATTTGTTATCGGGGTGTTTCTGCTGATACTGAACTCGGAAATCCTCCCTAATATAGACAAGACAACAATCATAAGAGTCACAACAAGGAAACTAAGCGCAGGACAGTAAACCAATAAGGAGAATAGTGGAACAACAAAGCGAAGATACATGAAAACAAAGAAGGCACTAGCTGGCTTCTTGGGCTTATCAGGGTCCTCGGCAAACCTGAACAACGAAATCAATCGTCAGAATAATAAAACTGTCACTCTAATTTTAAGAGATAAACGTATAAATATTAAGTACTTAAAAGTAATCAAAATCTCAGGTTTTCAATTCGCTCCAATTTTGGCATACTTGCTACAGTATACATGTAAATCAACATACAAAAAGGACAAAATTGATGTCAATTTCAGTATACAGAAACAATAGCTATATCGAGAGGCACAACAATCGTATGCTTGGCAATAAATTCAAAATGTCAACATTGAAGAAAAATCGCTTCAGGTCTGTGACTTATCAAACATCAAAGCTATTGTAAAGATAAGTGATCAGAATCCTATGACGCTAATGAACTTAATCACGCCTAAACCTAGAGAACCTTGCAAGTTGCATCTAAACCTCAACAGATTGATCAAAAGACTAAACAAGTGGCTAAATTACTAAGATGCTCAAAATCAATTAAACATAAAATACTGAAAATCATAAATTCTGGTACCATTTTCATACCTGTCATTTGCCCCCTCTTCTAACTCAATGTCCCTGCTTCTTTTCGACACAGGTGGAGGATTTTGCAGTCTATTAATCAGTAAATTAAGCTAAATCAATAAAACATAAAACATACTCCATATCTAATTAACTCAACAACCCAGCTAGCAAAAGGCTGTAATATGATGATAATCAATCAGTTAAGCAAAAGGAATAATATCATTATCCCCAAACTAAACGAAACGGGAAAAAAATGGCCAACAGAAGAATTAACAATGTCAAGTGGATATTTTTATTTATTCACTCAATAGGATTCACAACTAGAATAAACCCATAGGCCATAAACTATTATAGACGGAAATCATACGAATTATAAGTGTAATAGACCTTGTGAAACACTACAAAATATTACTTCTCCGTCTCAGTCATTCGTTTAACTTGGACTAAAGTCATTAAACCACCCCTCACAAAGAATAAAAACGCTAAAGAAAACCAGGACGGAGTGAATACATCTCACAAGTGTATCAAGTGTATATATAAGTATAGTAACACTCCATCCCAATTTTATCATCCCTTTTTCATCAAAATTTATCCCAAAATAATTCTCATTTCTAAATTTAGTAAGGAGATTGTTCGATCATCCAATATCGCTTCTTAATTTAACACCGTCTCGACCCAATTAATACTGTCCCAAGTACTCTCACCTCCCTTTAATTCAAAAAGTCCAGGAAGTGAAGTAACAATAAAATTGGGATGGAGGAAGTTCTACAAAAACATCACCATAACAAACAAATCCAAATACCCATTATTCCATAAATACAATAACTAAAAACAAAACAATAAATTCAGGGGCGGAGTTAGCAAGTAGTAATGGTAGCACTCGTTACCCCAAACTCCCAAAAAAATAGTTAAAATTATCAATTTTTGCCACCAATATCCTTAAATATGAGACTGTAGCATAATAAAAAAAAAAAAAAAAAAAAAAAAAAATAAACCGCAACCCCAAAATTTCACTTTCTAGCTCCATCTTTGCGTAAAAAACCCACAAAAGCTAATAAATTAAACTAAAATGAAGAGAAACCTAGAAAAACGACGGCGAGGTTAAGTGTGGTCCAAAGAAGGGGTAATTCTTTGTGATTAAAAGGTTTAGTAGTACGCCTAGGCTTGAATTGAAGAGAAAGATCAACAAATGCCAATTTTTTGCTACTCAAAAACCCTTAAATATGAGACCTTAGCATATTATAAAAGAAGATTTGCTACCCTAGATTATCAGTTTTTGCCCCGCCCCTGCAAAATCCACAAAAGATAATCTATCAAACTAAAATAAACTGAAACCTAAAAGATCGACGGCAGGGTTGAGTGGGGCCCAAAGAAGGGGTAATTCTGTGATTAGAGGGTTTAGGAGTACGCCTAGGCTTGAGTTGAAGAGCGAGATCAACAATGCCAAATTTCTTGAAACGTTCACGGTTTTGTTTGATCCTTTGCTCTCTAGTTTGCTCATATTCTAAAGCTGCTGTGTTGGTTTCTAGGGATGGCGGAAGGACGGGTAGGCAGCCATGATGCTGGTAATGGTGCCCACCAATATCTTCAGCCTACATTTAAAACACATTCCATATTGTTATTAGCACAATCATAACCACATCAAGCTACAAGCTTCCAAAAGTACAAGAGCACCAAGTTCAAAAGGCAATGTACCCGTCCCTTCTTGCAGGCACTCATGATTTTTTCGCAGTCAGCTTTCCTTTTCTCCACTTTCTGAATGCAAGGTGCCTTTTCCTAAAGTTAGAGAAAGCACATAACATAAATCAGGACAGAAGTGTTTCAGTTGAATGCACAGCAACATAATCCAAAATTTAAGCAATAGCTATAAAATTTACAGCATCCGACATTGACTTCAATTTCTCTCCACCGGCTTTCGCAACCTATAAACAAAACACTGATCTGGTTAACAAAAACTGAGAAAAGCTTGAATAAAAAACAACTGATTACAATCAAAATTTTATCGGAAAATTCACGTGGTACCCCTGAACTATGCCGATTTTCACGTGGTACCCAACTTTTTAAGTTTGTGCAC